>BGPR01011827.1:0-20062 GCA_013235015.1 Araneus ventricosus
GCATTACCGCCAATCTGTAGCCTCGGTGGCGTTAATACGTAAGTACCTAATTAAACTAAACCAAGAGCTAGTTTATTCATGTGTGAGGTTTTAGTACTTCTCCAGACACTGCACAAAATATTCAATTGATACAATATCCACAACAATCTCGATTATTTTTAAAAGCTGTAATTTTTCCTTTGTGCAAGAATATGAAGAATGAATTCAGGAATTAACTCATTTGTGTAATGTACAGGAAGAACTTGGAAATAAATATGAGGTTTTTAAGAGCATTACACGTATTTTTTGTTGTTGTTGAATTAACTCTATTAATTTTATTTTTCGAAGCGTCATAATAATGTTTTATTTTTTATTAGATTAAGAACGAGAGGAAAGGTATTCCTGTAAACGTTTGGCTGTTTTAAATAATATTATTTTTTCGAGAAATTGTTCATTGAATTATATTAAAACATTTTTTCAGACAATATACCTAATTTTTCATCCATTCTTATGGAGTCATTGAAAATTACCGGTCACTAAGTTCACTAATATGCACTAAGTCTTTGTGAATGCAATAATCATTCGTTCTCTTGCTTCCACAATTTTAAATTTGACGAGATAGCTGTTAGTGTTATTAGAATAAGTTACCCGGCTTAATTCATCAAATGATAGAATAAAAATCAAGCTTTTAAAAATTATAACATATGTTTATGAAGCCTGTTAAATATTAAAGAAACTAGGCTTACAATTGATGAACAAAACCTGAAATTTCATTAAATATAGGATCAACTATTATGCAGTAATCTCATAAATTTTGATTAAGAGCGCATTAATTCAAAACCAATTTTACTTACAGATAAAACGAATTTCGAATTACAGCAGTTTTTAGAAGATCGTATTCGCGATTTATCTAGGGAATTTAAAAGGAGTATCAATAAGAAAAAAAGGAAAAACTATCAGGAAAATAAATAATTCATGAAAAATATTTCTTATTCGCCATACAAACTACTGAAGATTTTGGAAAATTTAAATAACAGAAGCGAGTAAAAGACCAACATAATTTTAAAACCTACGAAATATCTTGAGGTAAAATTTTTTGGCAGTTTCTTTTCTATTAACTAAACTTTACTATTAAGGCTCTGAGTGAATTTCTGAAATTTATTTAGTGAAAGAATAGCTGCAATGCTCGACCATTTATTTGAAAAGCAAGCATTCCAATTGCTTTTCTTTAGTAATTGCGGAAATTTAACATTAAAATATTTTACTTGCAGATGAAAAGAATTTCAAATTGAAGCAGACGATAGTATTCAGGACTCGTCTAAAGGATTTGAAAGGAGTATAGAAACTAGGAATTTAAGAGGAATAAAAGAAATGCCAATAAACGAACTTTCGAAAATGTATTGTTCCTTTTATTCGACTATGCATTGTTTCATATTAATTATTTTAATTATATTAAAATTATAATCACAATGAAATGAAAGGCTTTAACAGAAAAGGAAATAGGGTTGAAAATGACTTCGCTACTATTTGATGGTTGGAATTTGATTTCACGCACTAAAGATTGCTCTTTACTTTATTCTCTATCTCTATGAAAATGATTGGACATTTTAAATATGCAAGTATATATTTGTAAAGCTTTTCAAAGGAGTATATAATGATAAAAGAATTTATTAATAGAAAAATATTAAATAGATTAAATCTTCATCATATTTACAGTTTAGTTTATTAATATTATAACAGAAAAGATTTAATTATAAAAATTGAATAATTCTATTACAAAATAAACTGAAGAATGGAAAGTATCCGGCAGAATTTCCGTTTCAAAATAAAATTATATTTATCTATATATAGTTTGTATTTAAAAATGAAAGAAGAAGTTCCATTTAGACTAAACTTCAGTATAAAATTGCTTTTCCTTTTAAAATCAAAATTGAAAAAGGTTTTGACAGAATATTCGATATTGAAAAATTGATGTTAGTTTAAGTCAGAACACAAAATATGCCTGTATAGAAATAATTCCCGCCTTTCCCGAAGAACCATCCTTTCATTTTCTCTTCAATAAAAGGGATGATTTTAGAAAACAACAGGTGTTCTTCGACAGACTTTCAAGCTAAAAAAATGATGATCTATGACATTAATTAAATATGCGATCAATCTTTATACTTATCAGAAAGTTAAGTTTTAAAAAAAGTTAAAATATGTAGAATATGCAGTAGAATATAATGAAAAGAAGCGACTAATATACCAAAAGAACAGGCAACTTTAGAAGATCTGTATCTTATAATTCTATTTCGAAAAGTTTCTTCGAAACTTCTGTTCAGAGGAGTTTGAAGATGATCTTCAGTGAATGATGTTGATCATTATTGATGTCCATGAATTTAGATTAAGTTAAGCTAAAATTGGCTAATATTCTTATAAAGTGAATCTCTTTTATTCTCAAATTTAAGAAATTATTTAACTATAGGTTTATTGAGCTTACTCTAAAAACTTCAATGGCAACTACATGTATACAGAAAAAAAATGTTTAAATTATACAAAACAATTAATAGAAATAAATTTGAATAAGATTATAAAATAAACTAGGAAACACGTAATATTTCTTTATAATATTACTTATTTAATCGCTTCCATTCTTGTTTTGTTAAAATGCGACTTCACATGTTAAAAAATATTTTTTAAAAAATGTTAAATCTGAATTTTAGTGTAAAGAAAGTGAACTCATTAAAAAATCACAAAAAGAATTAAGGAGATCTTATTTCTTTGAACATTAAGTTGTTGTTTCTTTGTGTTTCTGAATACGTGCTGTCCCCAGTTGTGTGTCTAATTTATTTAATCAGTTTTTTCGTCACCCAATTCATATAATACAAAGCCTTCAGACTTGTACTTGGAAATCTGTTTTTCCACGTATGTTCGTTATGTGTATTATATTTCATCCAAAAACATGGTAAAATCGACAACAGAAGGCATTTCGGTCATATTTTGATACTGCAAAAATGTAGGCCTTAACTCTATCGATACGGGAACGTCCCAAGCGTCTCTTCAAGCAAAAGACGATGGTCGTCCGAACCTTCCAAATATTGCTGCGAAATTTCCACCCCTTTTCGTTAAGTGTGATTGGTTTCGCACCCGCTGCGCGCACTTTCTTCGTTAGAGTGGCTCGCCCAGATGGGTTGGGGGAAAAGGAGGGTTTTCTTAGAATTCGGGCAGTGTCAGCTGTCATTGTGGTTTTTGAGGATGGGAGGAGAATTTCCCTTATCTTTGAATGAGGAACTCGGACGTTACCGTATTTTGAGGTCCCTCTATTCCAATGGTCTTAGGAATCAGGGGGTTAAAGAGATCAGTCACGGTTTCGATTGTCAATTGTTTATTGTTGATTTAACATCGTGGAACATTTCTAAAATTATCAGACGAGTATGCCGAATACGGTAATAGTACAATGCGACTCTAGCCAATTTCAATTTTCTTTTCAAACTGCTCTTCATTTATGAACACCAGACTGCCTTTAGTTTATTTATACTTAAGAATGTTTTGCTTTTCTATGAAGTATTTTATACAAAATATCTAACGTATCACTTCATTTAGTCTGGAAAATGGAAAAAGTCTTAAAAGGACTGGTGTTGTCTTAAAACAGTAGGAAGACCAATAGTGTGTTTAAAGATTTTTAGAAGATTCTAGATACTTAAAACTAAGTGTTCTCAAACCAAAATTATAGACATTTAAAACGATAATAATTTATAAAAATCAGATGGATCAACAAGACATTTTAGTACAGTAAGTTGATGTATTTGAGAGAAGAGTTTGAAAAAAAATGTGACAATCGCTTGGTTTCATTGACACATCTATAATATAAAGCAGAAAATATATGTGTCTGTCACAACTCCTCCTAAACGGTGAGCGTTAGCGACATAAAATTTGCACATTACATTCTGGGGTAAGTTCAACTGTGCTATTTTCAACTTTCAGAATTAATTAATTCTTCAGATATTTAATTAAATAAGGAAAATTAGCCGCTGTTAAGCTTAATGTTTAAATGGTTTTTGCCAATAACTTCTGAAATATTTATTGAACGACAATTATTTTTGCACCATCTTAAAGAGCAGAGGATTATCTTTTTCATGATACTAATTTCATTGCGGTAAAGTGTTTTTTCTGATTGTTATTAACGTTTAAAAATATATTTTTATCGTAATTTCTAGCAAAAGTTTTATTCTAATAGAATTAAATTCAAGCCAATTTACTGTTAAGGTCTATCTGTCGCAAGAACTCCTCCTAAACGGTAAATATTTTCAACATGAAATTTGCACATGTCATTCTGGAGGCCAATACTAGATTAATTGCACTTTTTTTTCTTTCAAAAAAATTATTTCCTAAGATATATATTTAAATAACGAAAATGAAGCCCATTTTCGGCGTTTTAACTCAGTTTTTCGCCAATAACTTCTGAAAAAGATATTGCTCGTAGATGATTTGCATCCATCTTAAAGAGCAGAAAATTATCTTTTTTAATAATTCAATTTAAATGTCATCCTTTCTTTCCTCAATTTAATAAACATTTCAAATTTATTCCATAAACAATTTGCAACAATGCTTTCTATTATTGTAATTAAATTCAAACCAATTTATCGTTTTATCAAACCCTTCTTTCCTGTATTTTTACCACTGTGAAAGATATGATAAAAAATATTGTTTTCTTTGAATATCAATAGGAAGCAGAATTTTTATTTTCGTTTTTATTTCGTAGTGTATACATCTTTCAGTATGTTTGCACCACAACACAATGATGTTAATTATTCTCTTTCCGCGATGTTTCATTTCATTTTGCAAATTTTTAAATGATCATAATGAGTGTGTAAAATCCTTCAGGGTTATTGAGCCCACTTTGTACCCGGAGGGAGAGGAACTAAGGAGAAAATGAAAGATCACAATGCGGGTTTTTCCTGTCAGTGACATAAGCATTAAAGAGAAGATAATTGTAGTCCAGTCCAGATAATGGTAATAAAATTCAAGATATGAAAGCGCTTATGTTGTCGCCTTAGCAATGATGGGGAGGAGAAAATGGAGTACAAAGTATTACTAGAATCTTGCCAGGTTGTTCAAACTAAGGAGAGAAAAAGAAAATGGATTAAACTACTGGTCGAGAGGAAAGCCGAGTCATAGAGAACGGCAGTGGATTAATGAAAATCAACGAAAGATGCTGCTGAGAAAAACTCTTTTATTAAGTTGAAAGTGTTATAAGTACTTAGACTTAAAAATATTTTTATCCCGATCGACCCCGGATATATAAGCTATTAATATATATATGCTGAAATATTTCATATTTTTCTGAAAGCCGAGATCTGAATAGTACTAGATCAGAAATCTTGAATTCCCAGAGTCAAGTAATGAATCATAATAACTATTATTATTTATATCAGATTTGTCAAAATCTTAAAAAGTTGAAATTTTGGTAAACACAAATATAGTAATGCCACGAAATGATATTTTAATTCAGTGGCAAAGTTCCTAAGTTTGAAAATCAACTTCTTGTTTCACTTTAGAAGAGAGTAATGCAATCTATATTTTATGAGCAGAAGAGATGCGATTGCGCTCACTTGTGGGAGCCTCAGAACAAACCTCAAGTTTTGACTGAGATCATTAATAACAGTCCAAACGGTTGAGGTCAGGCGAAACAGGCGGCAATTTATCAAGGGGGATGAGACTGGGATCATTGTTCTTGAGGCATTGTTGAGTGACTGATGATCCATATGCTGAAAATAATTCCATCTGAGGATACACGATTTGATTAAATTCAATGTCGTGTTCAGTGGTTCAATATCAGGGTATCAAAAGGTAAAAATATTTAGTAAACAGGATGAAGGATTACCATTTTCTCCTTCGTTCTTTATATTGTTGAGGAATATGATTGTGTTATTCCTGGTTTCCTTACGGATTTCTGATAAGAATGTGAATTTAATTTGGTTATATTATTATATTAATACATTTCTTATACAGACTTTCTCGTCCGAAGCATTTTTACTTCGCTTTCATGCATTTTATATCGATAACCGAGCATTTCTCTTCATCTGCTATCTTGGAGCGATAGAGTTAGAATGTGAAATCTTATGCGAATGTATGATATTTCCATAAATATTTACTTATAATTTTCAGGTAAAATTATTTGAAAAAGTTTGGCTTTTCCGGTTGTACAGAATAACTTTTAAAATTAAGGTTTATAAAATTTCTAAATTATGTTTAACTGGAAAGGCATAATAATCATTATGACTACTATGAGTACTATTGTAATAAATTAAATGAAGGGTCCAAGGGGAAACGATGAGGTTCCAATTTTTTAAATTCTGCTGGATATGAGGAACAAAGTCTCTAGTCTCATAAACACGTAGCTAAAATGTTCATCATTATTTTAATTAAGCATTGATACAATCCAGCAAATCCTGATATGTAACAAATTTATATAAAAAACAGCTATAGTATATTTATATCTTTACTAACTGAAAAGAGAATTTGCGCCCGTCTGTTTGTGTATGTGTTTCCGCTCTTCAGCGCAGGCCGCTGGAACTAGAGATACAAAATTTGGCATAAACGTACTTTGGACTGGTTTTTTTTAGAATTTTGACTAACTAAAAATTAAGCGAAATTTTTGCATTTTTCCTTAAAAGTTTAGAATATCGTACCACAAAAAATGATTTTTTCCGACATATAAAAAATCCAAAAATTATTTGTTTTATGATTATTATTTTTGCATAACTTTGAATTTAAATAAAAGGAATAATAAAAAAATAAAAGCGTTTTTAGGTATATTTTACGACAATTTTTTCATTTTTGTAGTGAAATTCATATTGTTTTCATTGTTAGTTTAAATATTTTATCCTGGGTTTTTCCCATTGCATATAGCCAAGGTATAAAGATTTGGATTTTTTTCGCACATTGAGTACGTTTCTTTTTAAAGCATGTTTTTAATACAACTTTTGAATTTTTTCATTTTATGGTAAAAATAGATAAGATTTAACGGTACTTACGTAATAACGCCACCGAGGCTACAGATTTGGCGGTTTTTAAGTGCCGCCAAATTTGGCGGTTTTTGTACTTACGTATTAACGCCAATTTGGCGGTTTTTAAGTGCCGCCAATTTGGCTGTTTTTGTACTTACGTATTAACGCCAATTTGGCGGTTTTTAAGTGCCGCCAATTTGGCGGTTTTTGTACTTACGTATTAACGCCAATTTGGTGGTTTTTGTAAACAAGATTGCTCTTTATTGGCGCATTACCGCCAATCTGTAGCCTCGGTGGCGTTAATATGTAAGTACCGATTTAACTTTAGTAGTAAGCATTTAAAGCATTACTACTCTTGTCTGTAAAATAATTGCTTGAATAAAAAATATATTATCGATGTTTAAGCTTGAAGTTTAACTTTATTTTTGTAGAGAGCTGAATTTTTTTCAAATCATTTTGCGAAAATTCTCTA
The DNA here is from genome assembly GCA_013235015.1 of Araneus ventricosus. Lineage (NCBI taxonomy): Eukaryota > Metazoa > Arthropoda > Arachnida > Araneae > Araneidae > Araneus > Araneus ventricosus. Next base: position 7,441 of record BGPR01011827.1, read on the forward strand.
AGATATTACAAAAATTATGTAACATTATACATGCTGTTCATCTTATCGACTTTTTCTTTAAAACAAACCTTCCTTGTTTCGTAAACCTGGTGGCGAAATCTCCTTTTAAATTATTAAAGGGGATTAATTAAAAATTACTATGTGCTCCCAGGGACCCCTGGTCCTCCCTGTGACCGCGCGGCGGCACATCATCGTTTTTCCCGAGTATTCCAATATTTGAAAAAAAATCATTCTGATGGAATTTTATCGTTTCTCTCGGTTTCAAATAGATGTCTTAAATCTCGATCCATTGAGCTAACAGATGGCGCTGAAGCCCCAAAATCAGAAGAAAAAAATTGGAATTTTATCGCCTTCCCCCTGGACACTTCAAATGTAAAGCATTTAAACAAAAACTTATAGATATGATTAAACAAATGTTATCTCGGGTAAAACAAAAGTGTACGGTATACATGCCTCGCCAATCTGACGTCAAATCATGGAAAACTCACCAAACGTCCGCCATGTTAAAACATTTACCATGTTACCGTCCGCCATTGGGTTACCACATTTAGCGATTTATCACCAAAAAAAATTAAATTTGGCGCCGTACCGTACACTTTGGTTGGGCCTTATCTCGTTTATATTCTTCGCTTAATTAGGCATTAAGCTTAATAAGGAGAGGAAAATTCCTGAAAAGCTTGGGACAGATTTTATGACCTAGTTATGTGTGTGAACAAAGATATCTACATTTAATTACTACATTTAATTAGTACATTTTAATTCACTTACAGATTTTAAAAATGCACCAATATTAGTGTACTAAAAAGTAGATTTTTTTTATCTTAATTATTTTCAGCATATTATTCTTTAATTTACAGTTCAATATTATAAACATTATCAAATCCTGAAATAATATTTTCTCAAATCGGCTGTAAGGGGCGCTATCTGTACAGAATAAAAAATTAATTAAATTAATCAATTGATTAATGATTATGTTCTGAAATTATTAAAATATAGTTCTGTCATCCAGAGCAAATAAGCTTGAAAAATTTCAGAAATCTAAAACAGAAAAAAGTTACTTGGAAATTTATTTCAAAATTATATCTTTACAAATGTGCAACAAGTCAGGTTAAATATGAATTTATAATAGTCATACAAAGTAGATCTTTATTAATAATGAGCAGATTAATCGTTTCCATCAAAGAATGTCGGTGTGTATTGAAAAGGTGAAAATTTTAAATGTCGTAATCAGAAAGTATAGAAAATAAAAATGCGATAGTCATCAAACAACGAATTTAAATGATAGAAACTACATTCTGTAGTAGAATACTGAAAACAAATAAATAGGGATAAACTGAATAATAATTGTAGAGACAAAATAAATCAACAAATTCACGAGTGCACTAAACACACATTGCTGAAAGGATATTAATCACATTTGCAAGTACCGACAGAATCAACAAAGGTTTTGATTTGAAGCGCATGCTAGGACTGAAAAGTTATTTTTCTAAAAATTCAAATTAATTCATGCAGTTTTTTCATATTCTTCATTTAGTTCCTTTGGATTTCTTTGCATTTGACAAAGCTAATTACAATTGACAATAATTACACTTTAAACACTTGCATAATCAGTTTTTCATAAGGCAATTGAATACGTTGTAATGTCTTGGAAACAAAAGTTAGTCATTTAAATACCACAAGACATTTATTCACAGACACAACATAATACAAATTAACATAAAAAGCAAATTTAGGAAAATAAAACATATTCGGAGTTTATCATGATCAAAATCGGCTCAGAATCAGTCCTTTACAAATAACAATTTTGCCGTCACGCTAACAAGCCATTCTTTTTTCTTCCTCTCTCTCCCCTCAAAACAATATCATCATTCCCGAGTGTACAAGTGACGTTCGGACAACGGCATCTATAGAACCATTGAGTTGGTACAACGTCATTGTTAAACAAATTCTGAGCAACTGCTTCCAATTTCAGTTAATTCGACCCGGATAGCAATTTTAGTTTGCAGCAAGCTTGCCACAAATTTGTCATGACAAGAGTGCAAGCTTGCAGCAAGTTAACGAAAGCTTCGAAGTCACCATGAAACGAACTTGCAGCAAGTTTGCCGTGCAAACTTATTGCAAATTATAGCAAGAACAGAGTACGAAACACAACCCGGGATCGAACTCGCGACCTACCGGTTCCGAAGCGGAGACGCTAACCATTGAGCCAGTTGAACTCTGAGAGGAGAAAATAGATTTCGCTAATACATCGTTCGATTCGGTTCGTATACGATTTATTTTTAACTATTTTCTGGATTTCATTAATTTTTTGAGTTGAGAATATGATTTGAAGTCAAAGAGAGAGCGATTTTCGCTAATAACTACGTTTTGCCAGTAGAATAAATTATGAAATTAGAGTTCAAAAGTAATTACTTTAAAATGGGACAAAATGTCTAGTTATATTGTTCAACAAACACTGGCTGTTTTTTAGATTTAATTTTGTTTATAAACGTTAAAATTTAAGCATTAAGAAAAAGGCGATATAGTTTTCTTTAAAGTGAGAGTGATATATTTAGTAAAAAGATGGAAAATGTTTCAAAAAAATTTTTTTATAAAAAAATTATTTTTTTTTCACAAATTATCATTGATTTATTGAATTAATAAAAAAGAATTACGGTCTAGGAGATGCTATTAAAAATCGGATGTTTTTTAAAACAGAGACAAAGATAATTATCTCTTTATTGTGCTATCTTTGCAGGAAGCTTGTTTTGCAAAATTGCAGCAAGTTTGATTTGAAAAGGAGGTGGCGCTATTTGTCACATCGAACTTGCTACAAGTTCGATTCAAGTTTGACGCGTCAAATTTTGCCATGACATGTCAAAATCAAACTTGCTGCAAACTTGCGTGCTATCTGGGGAAGATCTTCAAAATTAAAAATATAATTCGAACGAATTTTATTCATTTTCTTTCGTACAGGAATTTTCTACTTCAATATTTATTAAATAAATAATACCATTACGCAATTCAATTTCATTCCTTTAAAGAGTTATCATTTATATGAGAAGTCATGAAATGTTGTTATCATTTGTAGGCTAAAATTGCTTACTTTTAGCCTACTTAGATTACTATTCTTCAAAATAATTGAATGAAATTTTTTTTTAAAAATGAGTTGAAGTATTTTAGCAGTTCTAATGTACATCTATCAAATTAAAAATCTAACCTTTGAGAGCTAAGCAGGTCCCAAGCTTTAATGCATTGTCGACAGACGTATCCTTGTTCTAATAAGGTTCAGTAGAGATGAGAGATTAGCACACATACAAATGTGTTGAAGCTGGAAATCGATGATTTGACTTCCCTGGAATGACAAATCTCTCCTTTACTAGGAGCTGAATGCTTATCCGGACAAAGATGATGATTCATGGATCCAGAGTGACTACATCCTCCCAGTTTCAATAGTTGAGTTTCGAGTACATATTCCGCTTGCTTATGAACTTAATTGCTAGGAGTAAATTAGTCTATTGTGGCAATTTTCAATCAATTTCAGAATTTCCATTGCTTATTTTTGTTGGTCCTTCCTGAATATGTACTTAAATTTTCAGAAATTAAACTGGTATAAGATGTATTTAATTTTTATTCTTTTTTTGATATTCATTTATTGTTCATAATTCTAAACATTATTGCTCAAAATTGTAATTGTTATTGTTCATATTTCTACATTTTGTTTTCACTATTTGATATATTCTATGTAACAATTTATAATTCTAATGATAATATGAAATAATTCTTTTAATGAAGTTTTATAAATTTATCTAATTAAATATATAAATTAAGTTCTTTAATTAGGCGCATGATTTCAATATTTTGATTGATTAATTATTTTTCTAGTTCAAATAACAGATGGCAATAACTTTATTATAAATTTCATTTTTGAAATTTTTTATTTCCCACTGTTAGATTGCAAAAAATGCAACTACATCATTTTTCGGCTTTACCAGTAACTTTAAATAATTTAAATCTTCGCCACCAAAGTTTCTTTCGTATCTTGTGGCATCTTTGGCAACTTTTACACTTCAACGGTAATTTTTACAGTTTATTAAATACCTTAATTTTTCATAATTATTTTTCTTGTAATCAACTTATTTATTAATTGCTTTAACCTTTTATGTTATTTCCTTTAATGTTTCAAGTCAAGCCAAGGTTATTAAATTATGTAAATTATTTTTTGCAACGGAACTATTTGCTCGCCATTTGGACAGCGAAGTTAGTTTTGTGAGTTAACAGTATAGCGTCACCTGCTGCAAATATCTTTGTCTTTTGGTCAAGAAGTTTGGGATCTGATGCTCAAGTCTAGAGGTTCGAGAGATCACGGATTTTTTTTCCTTCGATTCTCGGCCCTCTCAGGCGTGCTAACGGCCTATAAGAGAATGTGGGTGAGATGTTATACATGATCTACCAGTGTTGAAAACTAATTACATCTTCAAAAGCAAAACTTTAAGGAAGATGATGCGTTAATCGAACCGACTTTTCTGATCCTGACCATTAATTGGACAGACGTTGTTTAAGAAAAGTTATGTATAATGTGTTAACAGAGCAAACTTTCTGATTTTCAATGGTGTACGCTGAGTAAAAAAATTCGCAATTTTTTTCATCGAACCACCCCTCAATGAAATATTGTTGGAAGTACTGTTCATCAAACCAAATGGTGAATTGTGTAAGGGGTGGACACCGTGTTTTTTCCAGTTGAACAAATCGTACCCATCTTGTCATTCCGAGAATCTAGATCAGCGCAAAGCAAGAAAAATTTTTTTTATCAGCTAAAGATCTTCGCCCAGCAATGAACGTTAAATATATTCTATAACAGAATTCTTATTTTTCATAAATTTCTTTGGCATAATTTGCAATTCCATAGTTCAGCATGATTTCTTTTTGTTGTTTCATGCACTAATTGTATGCGTATTCTTCTCCCTGTTTTATTTGTGCAATCATAATTAGTATATATCTATTTATTAACATAGGCAAAGTAATTTTAATATTAAAACAATTGTTAAACAAAAGTTTAAAATATATTCCATAACATGAGGAATTCATTATTTTATATAATTTTGGTTTTGATTTAACTCTCTTTTGTTTTCACAGTAAATCTGTATCTTATTTTCAGCACCTCCACAACGGCCATCTATATTTAGGTGCTAACAGTGCGCAGGTTCTTAATCAAGTGTAGTAAAATCTGCATTTATTGTTCATGTTCCAGCACCCAGTGTTCATTTCAAATTGAAATATAAATCTAAATTTTAATAATATAAATGTGTTTAACATTTTATTATTTGTATTGTCAAATTTTTAGAAACCATTTACTAAAAAAATAATTAAAATTTGAAAATTGTATCAACCTCACCCAGATTACCCAAAGGTGTAAAGCTTGTCCAAAGTAGGATGATATGCGTTTTTGAATTTATATATTTCGTAATCTATAGAAAAGGACTTAGATCGAAATTAAACCAGTTTGTTTAAAACACATATCATTGAATTGTTTGGGGAAGTCATAGTGAAAGCAATATAATTTCAATTCCTAAATCGCATGTAAGGTAACTATAATTTAGATTTGGATTTCAACAATTATCTGCATAACATTATTCACTTTTTATCCGCATTTAAACATGATTATAATCCTACTCTTCTTGACTCCAAGTTCACAAAAATTTACATTGAAAATCAAAATAAAAATTAAAGCTCGTATATATGTGTTAACATGAAAGACATCGAAACGGAGACCACTACATTGGTGATGATGACTATGGGAATGGCAATAACATTCACCGGTGACATGACTATGCGATGTTGAACATTCACGTGAAAAGTCGAGCATCCTCCAAATTTGGTCTTCACAGTAACATATATATATGTTCAAAACCAATTAACATATAGAGTCGAGTCTGAAATCTTATGGAGTTCAGCATCTCCTGATTCTGGGAATTTGGCCAAAATAAGACTGGGAAGTATTTCAGACGCAAACATTTATTCATAATGAGATATCAATACATAGGAGATCACAATATAAAACGTTAGAGACGCTGAGAGCACAAGTAGTTCTTGTTTCTTAAGTCAGCTGGCAGGCTGACGCCACACATCATCGCGCCCAGTGGTCAGTTATTTATCGCTTCTGTTCCACTTCCGCTTCAACAACTATATTAACAAAACTCTATAATCTTACAAAGTGAGTCATAGTGATAAACATTTGCATAGTGAAATTATCCGTTCAAAATTAAATATAACAATCGTTCCTTTTATTACCTTGCTTTTAAGTCTATTGAGAATACAAATTTTTACCAATATTTAAAGATCAAAACTTTATAAGTATGAAATATGAGAAAGTTCTATCGCGCAACTCATCAAATGACCAATAATCACATGGTGACAATCGAGAAACATGCGATGATAAAGACAAGTCGACGGTATGATTATATAAAAAGCGAAAAATTTTCTGTTTACAAAATAATAAAAATTAAATATATATTTTTACAGTTTTAGACGTACAATAATTTAGAAAGCAAATATAAAAGCACTGACAAAACTCTTTGACAAACTTTCACGAAGCCTACTGCATTTCTCATGTCGAAAGGTTTTTCTATAACACCTTCTCTTTCGACATATCACTTTGACAGAAATAAATAAAAATCTGATGAAAGATGTGCGTCAAATTCTATTTGAATTAGTCAGTTCTTTTAGGAATTTTATTCTAGTGTACTCTCTAGACAGCAACCGTCACACCCTGAAAAAATCTGAAAGTAAAGCAAGACTGTCACTCTATCCAGAAATTCAATCAACGACAAGATATCATTTTCGATAAAGTGAAACAGATTTAAAATCAAGTGAAAGCCGCAACCATGGAGATCAGTTTGTGAAGTTATATATATGCATATATATATTCATTTTTTGATAGGTTCTTCGGATCTTTGATAGGTTGTTTATCGAAGCAAAATTAAATAAACATAGATTCGAAATCCAATTCCTTTCATTTTGATTTAAGATATAAACTTTCTTTGGGTGAATACTGAACTCACTGTAAAATATCAATATCTTCTAAAATAGTTTTGAAATTATTGTTACGTAAGATATGTATGTATTTTCAAATTCTTTATCTTTTTCACTTGTGTCACTTTTTGTGTTTTATTAATATTTCATTATTCAGATAAAATTTTACCTTTTTTCAGATCGTATTTGATTTTCGGATTCAGTAATTCACGAAATGAAGTCCAATTCTTTATTCATTTGGCAGTACAACGTTAAATCGCTTTGGAGCAAGACAATTAATAAAAATCAGATTGTCAAAAAGAATTTTCTTAGTTTTACGCATGTCAATACTCTCACTTCCACCACCTAACGTAACTTTAACATAGCATATCCATTATTTGATTTTTCCTTATTTTGCCTTAGCTCTTGTTACTATCTTATTTGAAATCATTTTCTTTAGTTTTGTATATGTTCTTTATATATTACAATAGATGTTAATTTCATAAATATTTTTACTATAAATTTATTATTTTCATTAGTTTAGTATAGTACTTTATATATTACATAGGTGTTAATTTCATTTATTACTATAAATTTATTAAGTCTTAACATGTAGAGTTTGTTTGAAATTTTATAACAATTCTTAACGTGCGAGTCTACGTGAATTTTCCATAATTTCGTAATATTCCAGAAGAATAAGCTAATAAACAGGCAAGTAAAATAAAAAATCAGAGAAAATGCATAATTAATTTGAATAAAACTTTACATTTCATTTAATACTATAAATAAATTGAAATTTCAGTTGAAAAGTACAAGAAAACATTTTTGGGTTTATTCAGGGTATTCATTAATTATTGTCGGGGTTTCCGTACCTCATAACTTTCGAATAAAAATTATTACGCAAAAACCGATTACGCGTATTCGTAAATTACAACCCAAACAATTTTACGGCAACAATGCGATCTTAGCACATTTGCAGTCTCGGTAATTATGACGTCATAAATAAAAATGGCGACCGTGCAAGAAAAAGCAATGTGGGTATTATGGTTTTTCGAAACTAAATTTCGTTTGGAGGTTTTTCAAGAACATTGTGTACAAGACCCCTGTGCCCTCCCTTGATGAACTGAAGCGCAGAATTGTTACTGCGATCCAAAATGTTACCCCACAAATGCTGGAGAACACTTGGAGGGAAATCGAATTTCGTCTCGATGTGTTACGAGCCACGAAGGGCAGCCATGTGCAAATTCATTAATCTTTTTAATATCATTAATGAAATTCTTTGAGTTGTAATTTACGAATACGTAATCGATTTTTGCGTAATATTTTTTATTCGAAAGTTATGAGGTACGGAAACCCCGACAATAATTAATGAACACCCTGTATTATTTGGCAAAATTAAAAAGTGTCCTTTCTTTCGGATAGGAACACGCATTTCTAAAGCCTATAACAGTAGAATATGATCATGCAATTGATAAAATAATTTTGAATGCATTTTTTAACTTATATGTCTTTCCAAATATATGAGCACTATTCATCCAGTACGCAGTGGCGGCTCGTGAGCTCAGAAACGAGGACGGTTTGAAGATAGTATTTATCAAGAGAATACTTTTTTAAGAAGATACTTTAACTTTCAGTAGGCCAATTTTTTTAAATTCCAAAACCAGATACGAAATTTCTTACATTTTAAACAAATTAAATAACCAGCTTATATGACATTTACAACTAGTTTTACTAACAGAAAGTTAAGTGAATATTGATGTGACGATTCAGCTGACGAAAGAAGAAAAAAAAAAACAGAGCTCCACATACACACTTCCCTCCTCGCCTACTTCACTCGATAACACTCTTCCAAAAATGAATATCCTCTTCAAAATAAATCCAGCCTTCTATCAAGAGAAAGCATATAATCAATTAACCAGATGTGTTTTTGTCGATGCTACACAAACCGAAATCAAAACCCATAAACAGCCAATGAGATTTCCACATTGTGAGGGAATGAGGAAAAAAAAGAAATTTAAAAAAGCATCTTTTTTCTCTTTCAGTTGACTCCGTTCCGGCGAGAGCTGCTCGCCTGGCAGCCCATAGCCCGTCTAAGTTAAAGGTAGAAAGGGTTGCTTTTTCTCTCCGGATTTTCTGCGCAGTGAACGAATTTTTTAAAATCAACATTTGGTTTCTAACATTTTCCATTGAAAAATATGTCATTTGAAACCTCTTTTACCGAATATTCCGTTTTGTACAACTTTAACCATGATTGCATTTGTTTTCAATAGAAGAACATCAAAAGGAAAATAATAAAAATGCGCAATACAAATTTAACTTAACATATATTTTAAAACTTCTTATTTTCGATTTTCGTAGTAATACATTCAATCATGACGTTCAAAAAGAAAGAAAAAGTTTTAAGCATTGCATTTTTCCCCTTTTATGACCATTTCATTATAGCGTTATTCCCCAAAGGAAAAGAGATTCTGTAAGCTGCTTTCTCGTCAGGGTTGCCATATTGGCCTTTTTAAGGCCAAATTATGAAAATTTGGCCTCTTTTCAAAGCCTTTGGTCTTGGAATTTTTCATTTGGCCTTAAATATATTTTTGGCCTTTTTTGGCTTTATTTTCGTTAATGACTTTTAGAACAATTTTTAACTACTTATTCTACTGTTTTTTTCAATAAATGTTTGATATTACACATTTGAAATGATATATAATGAGCTGTCGAACGAAGTAGCTCCTGAATAGAACAAGGATGTTTGAAATTTCTTTCACTTAAATTTTAGTTTAATGATAGAGCATTGAACATATGCCTATCAAGTGGGATGCGTTTTCATGAAGGACAGCCTTATTTCTAATAGAAAATGAGGTTTTCAGTCCATTTGCCAAATTTGGCCTTTTTTGGCCTTATTTTTAAGAAGGTTTGGCCTTATTTTGCTATTTTAATCTGGCAACCCTGTTTCTCGTTATAAAAGGAGGCATTCCTAGCGACGCATGTTTCAAAGCACATGCCTGCTAACTGCTATATTTGTATAACTTTTCAGGAATTTAACTCCTCACGTATAATTCAAAGATAATTTATACCATCGATATTTAGAATTTCCCCAAAACTTTCGATATTGTTCTGAAACATCGTGAACTGTAACAATATAATTCTTAATATTCGAAGTTTCCTGTGGATACTGGCTGCATTTTTATAATGTGCGAATATAATATCCTTTCTATTAGTTTTTATTTCTTTTCATGCAGAAAATTTGGATGAAATGCAGAAGATCGAGAATCTGCATTTTTAAAGTTTGCTGCTGCAGCTTTCATCTGAAGAAAGAAAACTGAATAGACAAACAAATAAAATTTTAATAGTTCGTGGTTATTGGATTTTATTGTGAGGTCGAAAGGTAAGATTAATGTTTGGAAAATAAACACAAATATTTCCTATTAAAAGACAATTTATTTTAAATTACAAGAAAATGTTCTTTTTTAATTTTCCGATTCAAGCTAAAATACTTCACTTTCTCCCTGTCTGTTTCATATATTTTATATAGTTGTGGCATTAAATGAAAAATAAAATGCAATAAGAATAACCAAAATTTATTTTCCATTGATTTTCATAATAGAAATCAATACTTTAATAATGGTCTGTTTTTCTGCAATTCACATGCTTCTGATTGATAATTATTTTAACTAAAACCCTCTTGCTTCATGATTTCAAATGCTTGCTGCATAAATTTCAAAGAAAATTAATATTTCATTCATTTTCTTAATTCGTTCTCAGAGAAAATTCGTGCAGAGAAAATTGCTTTCTATTTTTATATTAATTTTTATGCAGGAATTTGCAATTTTTACGAAATATTCTTTTTAATTTAAATGGTTTCAGACATTAAACTAAAACATTAAAAACAGAACCGCTCCTCAGATATCACAAAGGAATTCCATTCCATCTTCATAATTATCTTCCATTGTATTCAACAAGATATGCTGTGTAATGGAAGACTCTTCGTTATACTAGAAAAAGATGTTAATAAATTATTCATTTAATATAAGCAATTTTATTTGCATATAAATATGAACATAGAGAAGCTCACGAACACCAAAAAATAAGTAAAATGCAGAGGCATAAAACATTATTTTGAGCATGTGTAAATAATCCCAAGAAAATATTACAAACGTTATCAAAGACATATTTGAATATCAACACGTGATCACAAAATCTATCTAAAATGTTTTTCCTTGGTTAATATAAGAGGTACAAAGCAACACAAGTAAACAATGCACGTTAATTAACTAACTAAGCAAATAAGTATAAGAATTCTTAAGGTTAATAAACACTTATATTCAATTAAAGTACTGAAAATCCTAACTCATTTATTTATTTATTAAACTGTATATTAAAACAAACATTTGCTTTCTTTGTTCAACTCTGATTTCGAAAAGAAGCTTACACAAGAAATACATTTCGAAAATATTAAAATTTCTAATATTTGAATATGTTATGAATATTTGGAAAATAGATTAGTTTTATAATTGACTGATAATTTACAAAATGAGATTTGATTTATACGATAATATTTAGAAAATACTTTTACAGATATTATTTTTTGAAATGGCTAAATTCCAAGTTACGTGAATCGTGATTTTCCTATGTCATACAGTCCATTAAAATATACTGAAACTCTTCTTGTTACTACGAAGCTAATTAACTCAAATTAAAACCAAAAATGTTTGTCAGATTATTTCCTTTTTCGTTATTTCAGTGTGTAAATTTTTATTTATGTGAGAAACTTCTTCATATTATAAGTTGCATTAACTCATTTTTTAAAAATAACTACACCCGATTTCGAAAGCAAATTCAAATTCTTCAAATTAAATTATCTCAAACACAAATAAAATTTGCCATCTCAAAGAAACTATTGCACAAAGCAAAAACTGATAAGAAGGACGATATAGATATCTCTTTTATTGAAAAAAAATTAGATATGGAAGCGAGTGGGAGGGGTTGGTAGGTTGATAGAAAGTGTGGGTTACAACTTCCAAAGTAGCTGTAAAACAATTTTATATATAAAAAATATTCTATATATTTCAACAGTCCAAAGAATGGCATTATGCAAACTTCAAAACAATAAAGGCTTTGGTTTATTGATATGAATGTAGCTCTATGCAAATATTTAATTATTTCAATGAGTGTATTCTATTTTTAGTGCTTTTCCGCAAACACTACCACACGCATGTAGAAGTATATGTGTGTAAAAACAAATATTTAATTATTTCAATGAATTTATTCTATTTTTAATGCTTTTCCGTAAGCAGTACCACACGCTTGTAGACGTACATGTGTATAAAAACAGACATTTAATACAATATATTCAAATATGTTCATCGAATCATTATTTCAAAATTTTCTCGATATGAATCAAATGGGATTATGTAAACAGTGAATTATGCGTAACATCGATTACTTGATGGTCGATCGGCATTTGCACTCAATATATTTTTATTTATTAATTATATTATTGCTATAAAATTATCTTAATGGTGAATAGTTTGGATTTGAATGCAATAACATACAATACATTTAATACAATATATTCAAATATGTTCGTCGAATCATTGTTCCAAAATTTTCTCGATATGAATCAAATGGGATTATGTAA
>BGPR01011827.1:20072-34908 GCA_013235015.1 Araneus ventricosus
ATACAATACATTTAATACAATATATTCAAATATGTTCGTCGAATCATAGTTCCAAAATTTTCTCGATAAGAATCAAATGAGATTATGTAAACAGTGACTTATGTGTAACGTCGATTACTTGATGGTCGATCGGCAATTGCACTCAATTATTTTTATTTATTAATTATATTATTGCTATAAAATTATCTTAATGGTGAATAGTTTGGATTTGAATGCAATAACATACAATACATTTAATACAATATATTCAAATATGTTCGTCAAATCATTGTTCCAAAATTTTCTCGATATGAATCAAATGGGATTATGTAAGCAGTGAATTATGTGTAACGTCGATTACTTGATGGTCGATCGGCAATTGCACTCAATTTATTTTTATTTATTAATTATATTATTGCTATAAAATTATCTTAATGGTGAATAGTTTGGATTTTAATGCAATAACATACAATACATTTAATACAATATATTCAAATATGTTCGTCGAATCATTGTTCCAAAATTTTCTCGTTATGAATCGAATGGGATTATGTAAACAGTGAATTATGTGTAACGTCGATTACTTGATGGTCGATCGGCATTTGCACTCAATATATTTTTATTTATTAATTATATTATTGCTATAAATTTATCTTAATGGTGAATAGTTTGGATTTGCAGTATTACTTTGATAAACTTCAAGGTTGATCTACAATTAACTTTATACAATAATCGGAAAAGTTGCTCAAACTTCAGTTGAAAAACAGCGCACACGTGCATATACTTTAAAAGAAAGAATGGCATACTTATGTTCAATGAATAGTGGTTTCCGTTCAGCAAATACAGACGCATTAAACGATGCCCATGGTTAAGGAATTCTGTCTACGAACGAGAACAGACAAAAACACTCCGTAATGCAGAAAAATAACTTCTTAGAATAGTTAGAACAAAAAACTGTACTGTTGGAATTGCTTTACTACTGTTATCCAGTTGGTAGAATTTAACCCTGATAAATTTCCTTAGTCCTTGTATTTTTCATATTAGAGTACTGTTCAGCCACGGATTCTGAGACTACCACTTTTGGGCGATTTTACACCGGAAAGCGGTCTCAGGCAATGAGACATATGAGCGCATTTCCGGAGTTTTTTGTTAGATCACGCTCAGTAAAATGTAAATATCACCTTTCCAGTCTTCACTTTCCCCTATTTTTATGAAAAGAACTCCACTCGGCTCATGCGCAAAAGCGTAGAGGGTTTCCGAATCCGTTGCTGAAAAATATATTTTTCTCTTCTTGAGTAAAAAATAGACAGTTTTGATTGTAGAGAAATACCAATTATATATTTGGGTTGCTTAATTCTGCTGTAGCATATCCTTTTCAATTTAGTATTTCTTTTCGATCTTATTATGTAGGGAATGCGTTATTCCAACTATTCTCGACTGTTTGATATCAGTTCAGAGCAGAATAGTGGATTGAATATTTATCACTTTGATATTCTTTGTCACTGTCATATTAAAAATGTTTTTTTCTAATATTTCCAATGGCATTAATAATCTATGCATACACCACAATTAATAACACTTTATTTTAGATTATTTCGGAAATGTTTCGAAAACTATATACAAAGATACATGCGAGATAACAATAAATCAATGAATTCGTAAATATCTCTGGACTCGGAAGCAATAGGGATAGCTACAATAATAAAATGCTCATAATTATTTCTTGCAATTTAAAATGCGTTATATATTTTTAACAGTATAACAAGAACTTAATACAGGTTTTCTTTTTCTGATACATGAATAAAATCCTTTTTAAGAAATAAGGATTCAAATCCTTTATAGGAGTAAAAGTTGATAACTTAAAAAGCGATACCTCTGTAGGGTTAAATTAGTCAACTTTGCAAATTTTCAAATTCCGGTAAAATTTTTTAATTTATAACAAACCTGTGACTGACTGGTGAGCAAAAAATATCTCTTGAAAAGCGAAAATATCTGGGGAGCAAAGCCATTAATTTATTTAAAAAGGTATTATTTTAAGACAATTTCCTGACGATTTGATATAAATTGAATATGAAAAATTAGTTAAAAAGTTCTCCCATTATTATATTCACGCAAATTTATTACATACAGTATACTCTCTATAATCCGTGCGCTGATTATTCGGTTTGCGGATTATCCGTGCTCATTCCGGACTTACAAAAAAAATTTAAAGAGAAACATTTTCAAGCTTATCATTCATGTAAAATCGATGTTGATGTTCGATCGAGAGATTCATTCCGTGAAACTAGTGAGCCATGACGGCGGAGGCTAAAGAATAGATTTTTTCCCTTCCTCCACGTGCAATCTCTACCGGTGCAAACCCTAACTTTCCGAGAAATGAATCATCCACTTCCTACTAGCTCATTCTCGTAAGAACACGGTTCTCCCTGATTACGTCATTCTTTAACTTCCTCGTCTTCTCTCACTTTCGCACGTGTTCCTTTAGTTTTTGCGTCTTGTTTATTGTCAGTTAGTAACGTGAAATTTTTTGCTGGTAAAAATGATTGGTGTGAAACGAAAATGAAACGTTTTAAATGTTAAACAAAAGTTAGAAATCCTTCAAAAACTTGATAAGGGAGAATCAGCTAGTACTGATGCAGAAGATGTACTAAATGAGGGAAATACAATTTCTCATTTTGATGCTCTACAATCTGTGGAAACTTTGTTAGATTATATGGGACAAAGAGGAGTGGATTACGGTGACATTACTGCGGTTCGTAAAAGATGTGCCGATATACGACAAGAGATGAACAAACAGCAGAAGCAAAGAGGCATAACAGATTTTTTAAGGCATTAAATGTTAAAAGGAAAATTCCTAGTTTGATGTTATACTGCATGCAAATGTAAGTAATTTGTATATTTTTGTACTGATGTTGATTTTTTCTTTAATAAATCGGAGTTTTCGGATTATCCGTGTTTTTCGATTGTCCGTGCGATCCCTACAGGTGATTAACCCGGATAATCGGAAGTGCACTGTATTTTACATGGTCTAAATATCGATTTAATTCTATTTAGAAATTTCAAAGAATTTCCATAGTGTTATCTGTTTATTGTTGGAATTATTCGACTCTTATTATTTTAGTTATTCAACCAAAATAGATAGAGTATCTGAAACTATGAATATGATACACAGAAAGGCTACTTTGCATTTAAATCAGAATACACAATAAATCAAGAATAAGTCGATTTAATAAGTGAAAGTCTCCATTTCTATTTCAGCATTGAACCTCGAGATGCTTTCAGGAATACTCTTCAAACTCAAAGCTTTCCTTCAATTCTTTCATGCAAGAGATGCGGTTGTCTAGAATAGTAAGTCTTTGAAAATAAGGCGGCCTTTTCGAGTTCATTGTCTTCGAACAATCGCAAATAAAAGCTTTCGTATGTATTCAAATAAAGGAAATTCTATCTTCTGCTCTTGACAGCCGCATATTCTCAAGAATGAAATTCTTCCGTAATTTCATTTCGTTGCGGATATGAGGAAAGGGGGTCTAATAGTTTGTTGCTTTATTCTTTGAATATTCTTTTCCTTTTAAATATTCTTTTGAAATGTGGCTTTTCATTTCAAAAGAATATTCAGAAGGAAATAAATTAATCAATCTTTTTTCTAATGAAACACTTATTTGTTGAAAGTTTATTTCAACTCATCCACTCTGTTCCAAATTATTTTCTTTAATAACTCGGCAAATGCACAAGTCATATTTAACTTAATTTTATAGGAATTTTAAAAATAAAAAAGCTTCTCACACTTTATGGTATTGGGTTCCATGTAATAATTATGGATGAATTTAAGTTTATTATACATGAATATGTCATTATAAAAAATCTAACAAATAGCATTCATATTATTTCCACTTATAATACTCACAAAAATCAACCAAAAAAATAGAAAAAATAATTAATTATCATTTCCAGTAAAATGATCAAAATATAAAGACGTTATGCTCGATGTCGATGCTTAAATGCCTGATTTTCTAAAAATTTATTTAAAAATACTTTTGGACTTCCATTTCTTAAAAAAAACAAGGGAAAATACTTTAAAAATTCCTATTTTGTTTTAAGTATGGTTTATGGAAGAAAACATTTTATTACCGACTGAAAACACAGGGCTTTAATTCAAAAACAAATTTCCTTGATACAATTCTATAATATTAAATGCAGATGAATTTTAATAATTAATCATACGGGTAAGGAATTTCCTTCAACATTGTAGAACAAAATACGGTATTCTCAAACATACGAACGAAGCAAAAAAGATGCAGCCTCAAGTGGAAAACATCAATATATTTTGATTATTTTATCAACAGTCAAGCTGTTATCTATGTTGTAAAGTGATTTAATAACATATTTAACAAAATTAAACCAAGAATTAATTCATTTTGGATAAGTCTAAAACAAAGATGGTTGAGAAGATATAGCGACAAAAAAGAAAATTTTTAATAAATGAAAGAGAAGTGGTTCACATACTGTTTGTGTCTTATTTATTTTAAGATTTGATGTTATTCATATAACATTTATATTATACTCATGAATTTCTTTCACTTTCGTTTGGTATTTATCCCCCAAAGTATATATTAATAGGGAAAAATTTGAAATGTTTGAAATAAAAATAAATACTTATCAATAATCCTTATTTTTAGACTGTTTTCTTCATTTGGTAAAATTTTCTAGAGTTTTGAAACATTTTTTGTCTGTTGTCAGCTTTTGTGTAGATTGCGACAGATTTCTTCGTAGAGAACAATGAAAAATAATTTAAAACATTTTCACAAATCAAAAAATATCCAACGGAATGTTATGAAATTTCATGGGAGACCACCGAAGTCCATTTCTTTTAGACTGTGCAAATTTAAAGGTTCCCCTGTCTTTAGTTTTTATGCTATGAATTTTGTCCCGCTCGAAACCAGAACTGAATCACTGTTCACCGTACTGAAACCTTTGAGCATGATTCGTATGGAAGGTATATCCGACGAATGCTTGAAAACTCAAAAAAAGTTTAATCTCCGTAACTTTTTGAAAAAAGCTTTACAAATTAAATATGTAAGGTGTTTTTTTTAATTCTGTACACTCCAATGATTCTCTTTCTGTAATTAAAACAAATGAGTACACACTAACAATGTTGTGTAGTCTGTTTTTTCTGTTATTCTTCTCAGGTTCTCTCCCAGGGTAAATTGAGCCTAGGCCAAAATGTGTTATTTTTTTCCGTCAATCGTCATCCGCGGTTTACCAAGAGTAAATGGCGCCCCTCCCCTTACTATTATTTTTTAAACGCCTTTTCTGAGTTCGAAATGTTTCATGTTTGTAAGGCTGGAATTTTGTGATCGATTTTTCACTCACTTCTTAATGCACTAGACTTTTGAGATTTTGTATATTGATTGGATCTTGATGACGATGCAATATTTTAATAATTTTAGAGCTCGCAATTATCAATTTTTAAAAAAAATTCCCAAAATTACGTTTGCACCAGGTAGGTTTCAGTGGCGCCATCTATAGTATTTTCGAGAACTATTGGTAAAACTTTTTTTTAAAAGTTTTTTATACATCTCTTCTTTACTCCTTCATCGTTTTTGACTTTAAAAAAGTAACTTGACTCCACCAATTTTTTGTCCCCATATCGCTCCCGAAGAGTTGCTCCCCGTTCGCCAAGTCTCTGATCTCCGTATACCTTTAGATATGTATTATTTTCAACGCCTTTTGGTTTGTAGTGATCACTTTGGCTTTGACCCAAACCGATCACTAAAAGTTGCATCCACTGTAATAAATTTCAGGACAACAGCGTACACTTGCCACAGAACTACTTTTATCTGTTTAGAATTCAAATAAAGGTAATGGGCTACTTTGTAAATAATAGCCACGCTGAAAACGCTATTTCAATTGTAATCATAATCAAAAGAAAAAAATGGATCAGATGTTTATTCATATGAAACTAGCTGATCCCGCACAGAGCATATGCATTCCGTTATATGCAAACCATGCATTTTTGGCCAAATTGGCGCATTCTGGCTCCTGACGCTTCACCTAGCCAAAAATACAGCGTCAACTGTTGTCAAGAAAGAAGTTGAGCCAAGGTGGCGATTCAGCGCTCCAAGGAAATTCGCCAAGACAGAAAAAGGTGCCAAATGGTAAGTACATAACGAAAAAGCACTCAATATACAATGTTTACAATAATAAGCTTTATGAAGTTCTCCTCAAGGTTGGAATCTAGAATTTGGCACACACTCTTAAAATGGCGCCAAGTCGTCAAAGTTAAGTATTTATTTCATTAGCTGTGGCGACTTGGCGTCATTGAAGTTCGGCGGTCAAGGTCTTGCTTTGGCGATTTGGCTGCGTTTTAAGGGTGTGTAGCAACTTTTTGATTTCAACCCTCCTCAATTTTTGAATTTAATACGATTTCCCCTTCGCCGACTCAAACTGTTCTGACGTTGATCTGAACATTCTATGGATCGCCAAAGCCCATCTGCTTCATTTCTAATATATCTCTTTAGGACAATTTCATCCAAAATTTTATTATATTGTAAGAAATATCATGAGCTTGTTGACTTCTTATTTAAACATGAAAGAAGTAACATGAACTTGTTTGACGTATTAAATAATAAAATGCGAATACTCCATTTTAAACGCTTTGTTTCTTTCTTTTCTAGAAGAATCTATTTGCATTGGAAAAATCAACAAAATTCTAAAGACTACATTTTTCTACTGTTGCCACAAAAATAATATGATGAACAAAAGTAAATATGATAATAAATAAATGCTTTAAATAAACGGTAAACGATATTTACAAACAAATGTTAAATTGCTGCATGAGCTATAATTCAGCCACTACATTACTCCCCCGCCAGTAACTATGTTACGTTACGAAGAAGAGAAATATGAGTAGTGTGATCAACATGAACAATTATTTAACATTGATATCATAAAGTTCAAAATAGTTAACTGCAAATAGTACTTAAAATCTTCGAAGGCAAAAATGTCTTAAGGTCAGTCCTTGAAATGGACGGATAAACGAATAGTTCTACCTGTACGAGATTGTTTTTGCGTCAGATCTGGTTTATTAGCTGATGTCTGCAACTTGTTGTGATCAGTGGCTGTCGCCTTAGGATTGTCCTCAGCTAAAATATAAGCTGGCTTCAAGCGATCTAATGATACATTAACATTTTTCCCTTTTATGTGAATAGTAAAGTATGTATCCTTCCGCTCAATTACGGGGAATGGTCCTTCGTAAGGAGATTCCAGTTGCTTTTTAACTCTATCTATACGTTGAAAAACGCGAGAGCAGTTTTCTATGTCTTTATTTACAAATATGTGTCGACTCGAATTTTTACGAGAGGTCCTTGGTCCCACGGTTTCCATTTGTTTCTGGAGATTATTAGCAAGACTCTCCGATGCTGTTCGGATACTTGGTTCACTAAGAAACTCTCCAGGAAGTCTGAGACTTTCTCCATAAACTATCTGTTCAATTGAATGATTGTTATCTTCTTGAACTGCAGTACGCAAACCCAAAAGTACTGTCGGTAACGTGTCAATCCAAGACAGATTGTTGTGAGCTTTTAATGCTGTTTTTAATGTTCTATGAAGGCGTTCAACTTTGCCGTTACATGCAGGGTGGTAGGTTGTAGTATGTTGCAGCTTAATACCACAGATTTTGGACAAAGTTTGCAATGTTTCACTTCTGAACTGAGTTCCGCGGTCGGTAATAAGTTTGTGTGGCGTTCCAAAACGTGCTATCCAGTTGCTATAAAATGCTCTTGACACAGTGTCTGCTGAAATGTTATCTAAAGGAATTTCTTCCATCCAACTTGAAAATCTGTCGATGCAAGTTAAACAGTAAATATTCCCTCTCGATGGAGGAAGAGGACCAATGAGATCTATATGCACAACACAAAATCTTCCTGAAGTTACTTGAAACTCTCCCAATTTTGTTTTAGTGTGGCGATTGATTTTAGCTTTTTGGCAAGTAATGCAGGTTCGAGTCCACAATTGCACATCTTTTTTAATGCTAGGCCAAATGAATTTTGAATTCATCAATTTTATAGTTGACTTAATTCCTAGATGTGATAGGCCGTGAATATGGTGAAAAATTTGTTTTCGAAAAGCTTGTGGAATGCAGGGCCGAATTTTGCTAGTTGAAGTATCACACCATAAGCATTTCCCCGAAGGTAGAGGGTACTCCTTTAAATTCAAGGAAGTAATGGTTTGCAAGCTCTTCAGTTCTTATCTTGAGTTTGTGCATCAGCTATTTGATCGCAATCTATTGACGAAACTTCAGTAAGCCTGGATAGCGTATCGGCTACAATGTTATTTTCACCTTTTATATATTTAATATCAGTCGAAAACTGAGAGATATAGTTAAGTTGACGAGCTTGTCTTGCTGCCGCTTTGTCAAGCTTTTGGTGAAAGGCAAATATTAAGGGCTTATGGTCTGTATAAATTGTAAATGCTCTTCCTTCCAGATAACGCTTGAAATGTTTAACTGAAAGATATATGCCTAATAACTCTCTGTCATACGTGCTATAATTTTGTTGTGTATCGTTTAACTTTTTGGAATAAAATGCAATTGGCTGCCAAGTTGAGTTTTCATATTGCTGTAGCACTGCGCCTATTGCTGTATCTGAAGCATCTGTAAATAATGACAGAGGTAATTCAGAATTGGGAAAAGACAACAACGTTGCATTTGCAAGGTCATTTTTGCACTTTTCAAACTGTTTTTCAGCTTCATCAGTCCATTGGATCTTTCTTTTGTCCTTCGTTTTAGAACCTTTAAGGTATTCATGTAACAAAGCTTGATTCTTTGCTGCGTCTTTTAGATAGCGACGATAAAAATTAAGAATTCCAAGAAATGTTCTAAGGTTTTGAATATTTTCGGGTCTTTTGTAATTAATAATAGCTTGAACTTTATCTGGCAGAGGACGAGAACCTTGGGGTGTAATTAGATATGCCAAAAATTCGATTTCTTCAACAGTGAATACAGATTTCGAAATATTTATTCTTAAGCCAAAAGTATTCAATCTTTCTAAAACTAAATTAAGGTGGATTTCATGTTCTTGATTGCTTTTGGATGCAATGAGTATATCGTCTAAATATGGAAAAACAAAGTCCAATCCTCTGAGAACTTCGTGGATAAATCGTTGGAATGTTGCAGGAGCATTTTTCAAGCCAAAACTCATAACGTTAAATTCATATAAACCGAAAGGTGTGAGGATAGTTGTTTTACATTTGTGCTCTTCTGCAATGGGTATTTGGAAATATGCTTTAAATAAATCTATTTTAGAAAATATCTTGGTTTCTTTTAATATTTGATGGAAATCTTCTAATCTAGGTATGGGGTAGCGATCGGAATCATCTGAGCATTAAGCTGACTGTAATCCCCACATGGCCGATAGGACCCATCTTTTTTCGTGGCTAGATGCAAAGGACTTGACCATTGCGAATTCGATGGTCGAATTATTTCATTGTTGAGCATAAATGCAAACTCTTCTTTAGCTATCGCCAGTCGTTTGGGATCAAGCTGTCGTGCTTTGGCATGAATAGGTTGACCATTTGTTTCAATAAAATGCTTAACATCATGTTTTATTTCCTTAAGGAAAAGATTAGGTCTAGAAATTTCAGGATATTTAAGGAGTAAATTCGAAATTTTTATGGATTTATTCAATGTGCTTATAACGTTATCACTTGAAATAGCAGTTATATCACCCAGCACAAAGAGATTTGTTATCCCATCAATTAATTTTTTTCTTATTTATGTCAACAAGTTAGTTATATTTGTGAAGAAAATCAGCCCCCAAAATACCTTTTGTGACGTCAGCAATTATGAATGAAAACTGAAAATCACGACATAATCCTAAATCCAGATTTAACATCTTTATACCATAAGGTGAAATTTCAGTGCCATTAGCCGCATATAACTGATATTCTGCTTTCTTTTTATTTTGAGACGTAGCTGGAAATATGCTAACATCAGCTCCACTGTCTACGAGAAAGCGCAAATTTGATCTTCGGTCACGGGCGAATAAACGAAATTTGCGACATTCCTTTACATTTTCTGCAGCAGAGTTTGTCGCTGAACTTACTGCAGACTTGAGTCCTGATTTTCTTGCGGTTTTTGATTCCAACTGTAAGGAGGTTGACGTTTCTTCGGAAAACATTTGGTTCCAAATCGAAAATGGAAGTAACACAATTACCCTTTTGGATTGAAATCATGGCGCCGGTTACTTCGGCTTCGAGATCGATTACGGAAATAATTGTTATTCCGCGTTCTCGGTCTAGCTCCAGTAGGAATACATAATGCAGAAATTTGCTGTTCTAAATTTTCAACTCTATCTAACAATTCGTTAGAAGAATTGTGTTCATAGCTTGTACAGTAAATTTTGGTTTTAGGGCTCATATCGCAAATTTTGTCAGCTATAATCGCCAAACTATCAGTATCTTCTTTACTGACGATTAAGATATTTTTAATATAGTCTGGTAGTTTTCCACAAGCCATAAAGTTTTAATTAAATTTTCAGAAATATCTGATGTAGCTACTGATCTTAATTTTTGAAAAAACTGACTAGGCTTTAATTCACCTAAGTCAATACCAGTGATTAAACGTTGAATTCTTGCGTTTTCACTCTCTTTAAATAAATTCAAGAGTCTAGTTTTGGAATCCGTATATTTAGTTTGGCTATCATTGTGTATGATATCCCATACATTTTCAACAATTTTGTGATCCAATTGAGAAATCAAATAGTTAAATTTCGTTTCTTCGGCAGTGATACCGCTTATTTTGATTTGGGCTTCTACTTGATAAAACCATATTTCCGGTTTATCTATCCAAAATGGAGGAATTTTTACACTCATCTTATGCAACTCAGTTCCATCTGCTTTTCCGTCTTCAATCGACATCTTTTTGTTTGCAGGAACGAGTCACCAATATGTTAGCTTCTACTTATTTAAACATGAAAGAAGCAACATGAACTTTTTTGACGTATCAAATAATAAAATGCGAATACTTCATTTTAAACGTTTTATTTCTTTCTTTTCTAGAAGAATCTATTTGCATTGGAAAAATCATCAAAATTCTAAAAACTACATTTTTCTACTGTTGCCACAAAAAAATTATATGATGAACAAAAGTAAATATGATAATAAATAAATGCTTTAAATAAAAATAAAACGATATTTACAAACAAATGTTAAATTGCTGCGTGGGCTATAATTCAGCCGCTACAAGCTCTAAGTCTTAAACTCCTTTAAAGTTGTTTCATATCAGAACAAATACAGTAGTAGGTTATACTTATGAAGATATTCCTAACATGGCTACCGAATTACCTATATTTTCGCGTTCAATTAGACTTTCTGTTAGACACCTATTTCCGCCAACAGTATTTCTTTTAGATCCCCTTTCCTCTGACTGAATCGAGGTTTCGGTGACTCGGCGGGCCCTCTTCCGAGCATTTCTAATTATATTTTGCAGCTCCATTAAAATCCGAAGAAAAAACGTTCAACTAAACAGACAGTTTGTGCGGCGTACAGTGGAGTATTTGTAACAAAATCCTGGCCAAAAGTCCAAAATTTGAAATGTACTCAACAATTGTAAAAATGGTATTTTATAATAGCTCACTGATTGGTGCGTCGATCGACGTTCATTTCAGGAACATGAGTCATATCCTTTAGCTCCTAGCCTCAGTTCGAAAACAGATTTCTTCATTAGTGAACGTAGTTTTTATCACATTTCAGCTTTACTGTAACGTTTAAATATATTTTTTGTGGCTATATAAACTGATGGTTTAAAGTTAAATAATTTTTACAAATTAAATAAAGATAAGACCTTTGTTTAAAATTATATATTCATTCGAATATATTTATTTTTCACATAATAAAAAATTTCAAAAGTTTAAAAAAGTTAATTTTTATGCCTTTTACCTCTAATTTATACATTGTGAAAGCTTTTTAAAGGTGTGCCGCGATTTGCCGGGCCTATTTTAAAGTATAGAAATAATATTTATAATACTGAGGACCAATTTTAAAGATAAAATCTTGCGCATATTTGCGCCATTTTTTTATATAATTTTTTTTATAAAATACCTTTTTTTATTTTCATGACTTTATTATGACATTTTTTGACATAAAGTGATAAGTAGTATAAAGTTCACTACTTCTTAGGGTCCATCTCCGATGTGGGCGGGTTGTAACCCTGTAATGGGGAAGTTGTCGGCGTATGACAGGGGGAATTCGTGCACAGTGCCAGTGTTAATTGTCGCGGAGGCCCGTTCTGCCGTGCACTCCGCATGGCTAACCTGGTCGGGGTTTCCGTTTATGATTACCGTACTGCTAAATTACCAGACCAATCTGCGTGCACTTTAAACATGAAATATCAGATATTATAAAGAAGACATTCAGTTCTTTACAGAAAAACCAACTGAAAGTGGAGTGTGAGAAAGATTAAATACTCTGTGCTACTGACAATGGGCTATGGAAGAGCCTGCAATACACCAACAGGGACAATGTCTACAATTAGGTGCAACATCTGTGTACTTTCATCATAAGACTTGAATAAATTACATAAGAGATTTCTAGAAAGCCAAGTTACTTAGAAATTTTGTCTGTCAGCTTTACATACACGCATACTTTTCTTTAAGTCAGAACTTCACTTATCATACAGAATGCCAAAGCATAGTGACAGGCGAGAATGAAGAAGAGAAAATAATTGTAGGAGGCATTAAGAAGAACATCCTAAGAAAGTTCAAAGGGGAACTGGGACTGCTTCTTTACAATCCAAAGCAATGCTTTCGAACATCAAATGATGAGATTTTTTCAGATATAGAATTCTTCTTAGATTGCTTCACGAATCACTGTAGTAAATGTAGAATTGATTAAAAGGTTGATAGTGATATTGAAAGCTATAATAAATGGGTATCACATTGATGCAAAAAAGTTCTAAGTATATGCTGATGAAACAAGATCTACATGGACCTATGACTCTAACAATGTACAAAGTTTTAATACTTAGGGTCGCTGTAATTCAACAAGTGGAGAAATACATATTAGCCAGCTGTCACAAGAAGCTACCGAGGCCGGAAACAAATACTTTAGGTTGTACCGTTCGAATTACTCCAGAAAGTTCAATAGAGAAGTTTTCAGCATAGATGTTCTGAATATGTTTCTTTTAAGCAGTGATTCATTTATGATCTCTGCATGACAATGACCAAGCGAGATATTTTGTAGTAGCGAAACACTACAACTTCTTCAAGAAACGTCTGAGGGCGGTCCTTATAATAAACATCAAAATGAGAATG
This sequence comes from Araneus ventricosus, assembly GCA_013235015.1. Classification (NCBI taxonomy): domain Eukaryota; kingdom Metazoa; phylum Arthropoda; class Arachnida; order Araneae; family Araneidae; genus Araneus; species Araneus ventricosus. The sequence continues at coordinate 33,359 of BGPR01011827.1, forward strand.
ATGAAAACGAAGAACAGAGCTCTAAGGAATGACACTAAAACCGTTATTTTATCCTATGAACTGGAAAACATGCATATATATATTGCAATGCCTCAAATTTGGCAAATTCTAAATATATATATATATATATATATACATATATATATCAAAACAAACTTATAAACACAAGACAAAAACCCAAAAACAGTCAAGACAAAATGGCAAAAATAGACAAAAACCAAAAACCAAAATAAAATTGAAAAATATCATAGCGAGCCGTTCGTCAGGAAGAGAAGCTCGCTCATGATATTAATTTGTGCTTTTTTCTGCTAACGACAAACGAAATCCGTTAAAAATTGCCGCCATCCCCTCTAAAAGCACAAGACAAATAAAAATGGAAGAATTCTTGAATAAAAAATAAATACATTTAAGAAGATTTAAAAAGAATCAAATACAAAAAATCCGAATACAAAAGACCTAGAATAAAATAAAAAACAGCCGTAACATAAAAAATAATGAAATAAAAGCGATATATATATATATATATATATATCTAAAATGTTAAAATGTTATAGATAATATAACATTAACCTATTTGATTAAAAATTACAAAAAAAAAGTAAAACAAATCTATCAACATTTACTTTCCTCTTTTAAGCAGTAAAGAGTTAAGTAAACTTTGTATTTTATATTTATTTAAAAAAAAACATTCTTTTCTTTGTTTATGAGTTTATTTAAGTGAATTTATTAATATAATATAAATCAAAAGTCAACAGCAATGATTTTAACTTTTAAAAGGATGAGCAATATTTTTGGCCAGGATTTTACGGCAAATACTCCACTGTGCAGCGATTGGTTTACATTTAAATGTTGTCATTCGACAATAAGTAATAAGATAAATTTCTGTGCCATACATGTTAGCATCTTATATATAAAGATTTTGAAAGGAGAAGTGCTTTAGCTTTAATGAAATTTTAAGTATGATAAAAAATAGAAAAGTCTTCACATTTTATGACTTCGTAAATAAAAAAAAGCTTTCTAAATACTAATACAAATAATATTTTTGGTATCTTTAAAATTTAGTCTTACTGTGGAAGAGCAGGATACATCAAGAAACAGGAATATTTTATTTAATATATGGTGTTGCATTAACATGCTTAATTCTATTTGTAAATTTACCTAATTGTTTGAACATTATGTGTTTTATGGAATCTTCCGTGATCCAACTATTTACATTCAAAATTGTCGTTTGCCTTTCACTTTTTAAAGCAGCAAATTTACACAAAAGAAATTTCGAAATGCAAATAAACCTCAGAGAGTTCAATTCGCAAATTTCCTTTAATCATAATTTAAGAAGATCCTGTTAGTAAAGAACTTATTATCTGTAATTGCCATCCTAAAATCTCATTTATGATTATAAAAGCAATGGAAAGCATAATAACGTTTGGTAGCAGATGTTGTTGCCAAGAGTTTTAACGAGTTTTCGGAAGCAGTCAAGTGAAATGGAAATAATTTGTTCTCTGCCGGCTGTTAACTTGTTAAGTATGATGGTTTTATTAAATAAAAAGACT
>BGPR01011827.1:34918-47076 GCA_013235015.1 Araneus ventricosus
TGAAAACATTATGACGGAATTAGCATACTTAATTTCACTTCCTACCCAATGTTACAAATTTACATAATCGCATAAACTTCAAGAGTTTTAAGTAAAGCTTCGTGTTGTTACCATTTATCTTTAAACATACTCATTCCTGTAATTTCAGTTAGAATAATGTGGAGTAAGAAGACAGATTTGGGTAAAAAAAATATGAATGCAAATAAACCGCGAGAAGATCCATTCGTTTTCTTAACAAAACTTAAACAGATCATGTTGCAAGGAAACCTCTTCATTCTGCATGGCAAGTTTAAGCCTTATTCTTGATTATAAAAGCAAAGGAATTGCGGTAAATTGCAGATGTGAATGTCAAGAGTTTTAACGAGTTCTCTGATGCATTCTTGTGGTAATTAGAAGAGGCAAGGGCGTAAATTATTCTTGGCCAGCTGCTCACTTGAAAAGCGTAATGAACTTATTAAATAAGATGACTATGTAATAAAAGAAATTGTACTTTATATCCCCAGACAATTTGTATTTGGTTATGGCTAATGATCTCAAATTATTTGCCACTTAACGTTTATTTGCTTTCAAAACCCCATTTGCTTTTCATATTTTCTTTCAAAAGAATAAAGATTGTTGCTTACATGATAATTTTAAGGATGATTATTTTTCAAGCTTAGGAGTGTAAGCAAGATTTCATAAATTGAATTTAAGGTATTGTGATCAGGCATATTAAATAAGAAACTGTTGTAGCTTTTTAATATGAAAGTAAAGGATGGATGTCCATACGAGCTAGTTTTAACCCTTAACTGGGGAAGTGAAAATGTTGGACTTAACTGGGGAGGTACGGTCTACGAAACCGCATTTTTAAAATTTTAATAAATTTTTATATGTAAATAATTTCGCAAATAAATATTTTGATAAAAATACCAGCAAGTAATTCTACCTAAATATTCTGTAGATATCTCTCTCGTATAAATATATTATTTAATCTTTAAAAATATATTATTGGCAGAAAAATCGATTGTTTATCTAAATACATTTATCTCGAAATATATATTATAACTTATATTCATCTTAAAAAAAACATAAATATTTTTTTCTTTTGCTTATGATATGTATTGCTCTGTTATATTAATGTATCAAAAATAATATAATGTAAAAATTATCCATTATATATAAATAATTGACATTAGGTAAAACTGACTTGTTTCCACACAAATTTATTTCAGTTCAGATTCTTGCGCACATCCATAACAAAATCTTCGAAGTATTCTAATTATACAGGTTTTTCCAAAAACATGCATAAATATGCAGTTTTTCTTTTCTTCTTCTGGTGTACATAAATTATATGTTTTCCTCACTTCCAACTTGGTGATCTTCCAGGATTATTAATCTCTCCTGGACCTCCGCATCACTCCCTAAAATCCACTTCATTGTCATTCTCAACTCCTGATTTAGTCTTGGTTTTTGGTTCTTCTTTTTATTTTGGGTAGCTAATTCTCCTGCGAGGGCTTTTAAAAACTGCATTCTATTCATAACAGGGTTTACACAACAACTTTGATGCAAAATGTATGAATTTACGGTGCTCATATCCAATAGCCTGTAGAAAATAGCCGTAGACCTATTCTTGAAGTTGGATGATATTATAAGCAGGATTTCTAATTTTTGTTTTGTTTCAAAACGACCACATAAAAGGATTTCTTGAATAATTATAATTTGAGCATGAAAAGGTTGATCTTCTCCATCTACAAATTCGGATAATTCAGAATTAGTCGAATGTGAACTTTCATCACAAAAAATGCCTGCACATTTATTCTCATCATTGAAATCACTTACTACTTCATTTAGAGGTTTTCGAGGATCAGAAGGTTGGATGGTATTCAGTATTAAGATTCAGCGACATTCTCTAAGCCTTGCGCAATATTGGAACACTAGCAGGGAGATGGAGTCTGCTAAACCGCGCGAAAGAAATAGCTGGAATATGAAAATTGAGCAAGCTCCCAAACTTCAAGAAAATGTACACGTATAGTCAAGATCATAAAATGAGGAGCTACTAGACGAATCCATTCAATTCAACTAAAAACAGAGTGGGGGAGGGTGATGGGTAATCCATTCTTAGCGGTGTGAGATCGCACCTCCCCAGTTGAGAGTCAACCCTTACAGGGTCGGTGGTTTCTTGTCGAAACTACCTTCTTATGAGGTTTTTTTCTTATCCAGGCGGTAGTCTTTTGATGATTTATTAGAAAGAATGCGTTTTCTTAATCTAATAAAGGCAATAGATGGCAGCACTAATTCTATTTTTTCCTAATGGATGTATACAGTCATTAACATTGTTTTCACGGAAAAAAAGTAAATTGCTTATGCCCCTGAAATGTTTCAACTGAAAAGATTAGCAGGTACAATTTTTTTTCTCCTTACTAAATTTTTAAAGACATATTTTATTATTTTTTCAATGCGGAATTTTCTAGTTTAGTATATAGTAAATTAAAGCTTGAAATATCGTGTTAAGAACTAAAAAGAACGGAAAAATACCGAAAGAAATAGATTTTTTTCCATAGAAAGTGTTATAATCTACAGTCTACTTTAAAAGCTATAGTCTACCAGCTTACTTAAATATTCTTTTCTTTTAAGAGATAGTTAAACATATTTTAATCCAATGAATTATTTCATTGGTATGCAATTTTCTTATATTGAAGGAAAAAAAACCACCGAACATTACAAGATGTTTAATTTAAAATATATAAGATTAAAAATGTCTAAACATATTTTTTATAATTTAAATGTGTTGTTTCCTTTAACTTTTTTTCAAATCCATTTCATCTAATTATCTAACTGAACTTCTACAAGAGATCTGGAAATTTGCTAATTCATATCATCTATAGTTAAAGCAATGTTTGTTTCCCAAAACTCTACGCATAGCGAAAAATACCGTAAGTCTTACAATCATACAATAGTTTTGAGAGTATGTAAGTTTTGGCTAATAGAATAATATGGAGTAAGAAAACTCATATAAAGTGAATTTGCTTATTTTCTATATGGAAAAAGCATTTTAGTCATATGATTAAACATAGTTATTTGAATATTTACATAATATTGATGTAAATATTCAAACTTTAATTGTTTCTACTGTGCTGCAACAACAACAAGAAAGTAAGTGAATATATACTAAAATAATAAAAATAAAATAATATAAATTATTGTTCAAGAAGAAGAACGTTCATGGAAACATTGAAGGTTAAACGAAAGACTTTATTTTTAATAATTATAAAAGTATATATATTTTCCATCTTTAGAAATTTTCCATCTTGAGTTTTTGAAACGCTATTATTATTTTTTATTTACGAATTAAATATGTTATCTATTTTTATTTATTTCTGTATTTTAGTTTTTTTTAATTCATTGTTATATTCTCTAAATATATGGAATTTTCATTTTATTCTATTTGCAATTTAAACGATAATTCCCTATAAAAGAACTTTAGACGAATGCAGCATTTAGCCCAGTCAAAATAAACAAAACAAACTTGAAATTTCGGAAAACTCGCATAGAGCTGAAAATTGGTACAGTCCTTAAATACATCATTATAAATGAAATGTCAAAAGTCCCCATCGATCCCACTTCTGCTAAAAATTTTATGCAAGGTCAAATGTATAAAAATCGGTTTATCGCAAATTCTCTACGAAAAAAGTTCTGAATACTTTTTTTCCTACAAATTTTTAAACCGCGATATCTCATGAATGATGATTCATGAGTTATCGCGGTTTAAAAATTTGGAAATACACTGGCTAAAATAAAAAATGGCCATAACACTCTCCACATAATGGGTGTCATTCAAATTATTACTCCAAAAAGTTCAGTTTTAGCAGAGGAGCCTTTATCACGAACAAAACAAGTAATTCCAGCAAAAGATTTCGCGGCAGAAGCTCATGTGCCAATACAAGTGTATCATAATTATGGTGTAGTTGGATATAGTAAAATAACTGCACAGAATTTTGCTTATGAAAGTGATACAACTGCTTCTATTCTCCGGAAAATAGATATGTTATGGTTGTATGGGAAATGGAATAATTTATCATTACCAGGCTGGAACGGTTATATTGAACGTTTATCAAGCAATAGTATGGAATTTTCAATATCTCGAATTTTATTCTTACCATTTATTCCCCAACCAGCGAGTGTGTACAATACTATATACACAATTTTACTATGTGCTTTGGAGAATGCAAAGCCTTATGGACACGATGTATGTATTGTTATTTTTGATCAAACTTTGTATACAAAAGCTCCAGAAATTTTAGCTGCAGCACCTGAAGGATCTGATTTATTAAAGATTGTAATAAGACTTGGAGTTTTTCATTTACTCAGTTCGTTTTTTGGAGCAATTGGTTATATTATGCAAGGAAGTGGTATCAAAGGGGTGCTTTCTTTAACACCTAATTCATTATATAAAATGCTCACGCCAAATTCTCACTGGACATGCTTACGTCAGAGCTGTCAGAACTCACACATTACTTCCTCTCACTTTAGCAACAATAATATCAAAAGAACTCGTTATTGATGATGATATGGATGCAAATCTTCAAAACACTATTGAAGATGTAAAAAATAACACTATTTCATATAATGATATTGAAAATTGTGATGAGAAAACTGAAGCATTACTTTATTAGTGCAATAAAAAATTAAAGTAATATGAAGGACGAGGCTCTACAGGAAAATTATGGATTCAATATTTTCATATGGTATCGATTGCAAAGGAGTTCATAAGAGCTGAACGTATGGGAGATTGGAAAGCTCATTTGAATTGCGTTTAAGAAATGATTCCGTATTTTCACGAATCATGACATTTTCCTTATGCTAAATCTACCTATTTATATATCCAGGATATGCTGCAATTGGAAAATTTAATTGATCCTAGTGTTTTTAAGAGATTTATACAAGGATTTCTCACAAGGATACAAGGATTTTCGTTCTGCTCAATTCAGTTGTGGAACTTCGACAGATATGATCATTGAGCAATCACTAATGAAATCAATGCAAACAGATGGAGGTATTTCTCGAGGAAGAAGTACGCAAGAGAGTGTCATAAGTAAACTGGTTTATAGCATGCATGCAATGAATACTGTATGTGAGAGACTGGAAGATCTTGGTAATGTGAAAACGGACACAACACATAAGCACGTAGATGCAAGTGATTCACGTGTAAAAAGATATACTGAAGACATTATAAAACTTCTCGAGTGGTTTTTATTGCATGAGCTTTTACCTGTGGTTGAAAAAATTATTTCCATTGCAAAGGGAATCGTTGGCGATGAAAAAATTGTCATAATACTCGTGAGGTTGGAATTACTTCTGTGACTAGAATGTTTGGACAGACTTTTAATAATATTAAATTGAAACTTGTTAATAAAGTACTCCCTCTTTTAACTATCAGTAGCGCTATAAAAGTTCATGATGAGAAGGTACAAATAGAGCCTGTATTATGATATCAACGCATGAGTATTACTAAGTCCTATGAAGATGAATTTCAAACATTCTTCAAAATGAATTAGCTCCTTATCCATTATCACTCTTCTATGCAATTGGAATGCGCAAAACACAAAAAATCAGCCATTTTTGATTGCTTTCAATGTGTAAGTGTTGAAATTGATAACACAAATACTACCTATATCATCGATGCAGGATATCTTTTACATCGTCTTGTGTAGGATCGAGAAGAAATATTCGATGCTATTTTTGAAAAATACGTTCATTATGTACATAGACATTTTGGTCATAACGGTATTATAGTATTTGATGGTTATTCTAATTATACGAAGAATACCAAAGTTGCAGAGCAACATCGTCGGACTACTAAAATATCTTCATCTTCTGATGTCCTTTTTGATCTATTTATGACTGTTCCAACAAACCGGCAGCAATTTCTTGCTAATACTCATAACAAGTCTCGCTTCATTTCAATGCTATCTGAAAAATTAAAAGCTGCTGATATTTTTGTGAAACAAGCTAATAACGACGCTGATGTCCTCATAATTTAAACAGCTTTAGAAAAGTTCAATACAAATACAACTTTTGTTGTTGGTGAAGATGTTGCTTTGTTAATAATACTGATTGCACGAAATCCTACTGATAGGATTATTTACTTTTTAAAACCTGTCAAAGCTCAAATAGAAACAAAAATGTATTTATCACAAATTTTATCTTCATATACAAAATGTCAAGCTCATATCTCATTTTTACATGCAGTAACTGGATGCGATACTACGTCAGCGTTTTTCAAACGAGTTGAAACAAAAGTATTTAAATTATTTGAAAAACGTCATGATTTAATTGATTGCGCTGAAGTATTCACAAATATCGGCTCTTCTTCAGACACCATCCTCACAAATGGAACTCGTTATCTTCTTGCTATGTATGGAACACCAAACAAAATTGATTCCATACATAAGTATAGATATTTAAGTTCTGTGAAAAATACACGTAACAGTAAACGTGTACACTTAACCTGTCTTCCTCCAACATCTGCTGCTGCTTACCAACATTTATGTCGTGTCTACTATCGAGTTCAAGTGTGTCTAGGCAACGACCTGGACCCTGAAAACTGGGTATGGGTATTGAAAGATAACAGCTTGGAGCCAATTCAGACTCTACTTTCACCTGCTTCAGAAAAACTTCTCAGTACTATTTTTTGTAATTGCAAGAAGGGGGAACCCCTCTTTTTGTGCAGAATTGCATGATTTACAAACGTTGTATGAACTATTTTTAAGATAACACTTACTGTTTAAGAGATATTTGCGAAAAAACGATTTTTCGACCTTTGACCTTGCATAAAATTTTTAGCCGAAATGGGATCGATGGGGATTTTTGACATTTCATTTATAATGATGTATTCAAGGTCTGTACCGATTTTCAGCCCTGTGTGAATTTTTCCGAAGTTGAATGTCTATTTTGACTGGACTAATTCTCCATTCTTAATAATAAAAAAGAGGATAATTCTTATCTATTATATATTAATCTCCGATTAATCATGGTTACGTCAAATATAACAATTATTAGAAATATTAGCCGTAAAAGAAGTTAAATTTATCATAAAAATATATAAATATGTATCGATTTTATAAAACAAATCTTGATATTTTTCGCCTTAACCTACATATTATATAGAATGAAGAAATAAATGTAATTAACAAAAGAAAAAAGACAAAATTTAAAAATATTTAGTTATTGATTAATGCAAAATTATAAAATTAAATTTACCTCCCATACAATTAATTACAATATATATATATATATATATATATATAAGCCTGAATATTCTACTGAAATTTTATAAAATATATCAAGATATTCTAAATAATTTATCATATAGAATAAATTACTAATCTACCTAAAACAATAAAAAGTGTTACTTTAAGTTTTAAACATTTAAGATTTATATTCTGTGGTTTGAGTAATATCTGATATATTCAAAAGCCTTCAAAACAATGTTAGCATTTTTTTATTTAAATGCGTGGAAATATATTTCTTAATTTTAATTCTAAATTTCATTTTTTTTCTTTATATTATTTAAAGAAACAATTATGGCAATTATTATGGATTATGTGCAGTCCCTCATTATTCACTTGAACTGAAATTTATAAAACTAATTTAACTAATTATAGAAGACATAATAATTCATAACGAATCATAATGCATATACTAGCTGCATGACCCGGCGTTGCACGGGCAATCTTGAATAATGGGATATTCCCGGGCGGAGAGAAGTGAGATCACGTGAGGCCTTCGGATCCATATTTTTTCATATGCCCGGCTCCGTTTTTTTTCAACAAATATTGTCACTTACTTTCTCCAAGAAATGTAAATATTCTTTCACACACAAATCTAGTCTTTTTATTACTAATTTTCATATGCCCGCCTCCGATTTATTTTTTTACATATATTGTCGCTAACGTAAACGTTACGTTCCCCCCAAAACGTATTCTCTTTTCTTTGTTCTTCTGTTTCCTCGGCTCTTCTCTCCTGGCCACGTTGTGCCATGTCTGACAATCGGCTATTTCTTTGTTCTTTTGTTTCTTCCACTCTTCTGTCCTGGCCACGTTGTGCCATAGTTGACAATCGGCGGTTTCTTTCTTCTTCAGTTTCAACAACTCTCCTTTCACGTTTTCTAATTGCCTCCCGTCTACTGGCAACATCCCCTGTAATTTCTCTTTTTCTTTTAGGCATCGGAAAAAGCGAGAATTGAACAAAGCAAAAATAGTAACTTCCAAATATCAGCTTAAAATAGAAGCTTCTACAAATATTTAAACTTGATCAAATCAATGAATAATGATTAAAATCACTAACATAACTAATCTACATCTTTCGGTACATAACTTTACAGAAACCAAACACCCCTTTTAATTTCGTTAAAATGATTTTGTTGGACGTTGTATCACGGGATAAAAAAAAAGGAATTTATACACTTTCAACAATACATTTTTTTTATTTCTGTCAGCGTCATTTTTTTATTGTTGTTGTAACAATGTTCTTTAAAGTAAACGATTTCAACAATAAAAAATATTTTGAATTGCGCTGTAACAAGGAAAAGTATTGTTATAAAGTATTCGAAACAATGAAAAGCATTGTTGTCAGTTAGTTTTTAATTAATATCTTTTTCACTAATTAAAATTTCGAAATTTAAATGGCCGAAATGGCTTCCCTGGATTATTCCCCATCTTTTGGTACCTTCCGCGCGCTTCTCCGTTCGGCGGTTCGTGAGAAGATAGAGGGACATACATACATACATACATACATACGTTTGTTTACCTTCGAATTTTAATAGAGTAGATGTTCTTATGTTTCATATATCTATGTTATATAGTCATGAAAACCTTTAACTACGATTGTTTCATTTTAATATTGAATAAAAGTCAAAATGTAAAATACTTGAAATATTTAATATGCAATCGAAGAACAGAGTACACCTTAAAATTTTTAATAATCAAGGTAGATAAAACTCTTGTGCTAACAAAAGAATATTAAATGCCAGAACTTTGTAAGCAAAACTTTAGGTTGCTTCAGTAATATAAAACTGTATAGAAATGGACGAGCAACAAAAGCTGGAAAGAATTTAACATATCAAACCGAATAGCCTTTTAATGTTTAAACTTTCCAAGAAATATGAAATGACTCTGATGTCTCTAGACAGTGTATCTTCTCCTCTTCTAATGCAGATAAATTCCTAAGAGGAAACTTAATTATTCATACTACTTGAAATGTAGATTGGTTCCACAGAACGGTTTAGTCTTTATTTGCATGACTCACCTGCCATGTATTTCATAAGAAATTACTCAGAGAAAACTCATTGCTTTCTCAGTAACCAAAAAATAAAAAAATGGTGTTTTGATCTACCAAGAATCTGTATGTTTGCCACATAAGAATAATGTACTCTTTTTTATTTCTTGAAATGGATAGAACACGCTAATTTTGTAATCTACACTTATAAAAGGCAATGTTTGTGTGCGTGTGTGTGTGTGTCTGTGTGTGTGTGTCTGTGTGTGTGTGTCTGTGTGTGTGTGCCTGTGTGCGTGTGTGTTTGTCTGCGATGACCAGAAGAATCTATAGCACTTACAGCCATGAAATCTGGCTCACAGGTAGTCGTTATGGTGACTGAATGCATCTCGAAGCAGAAATTTTAAAATTTAATCTAGAAAATTTTTTATTTAATGTTTTGCATTGTTTTGGTTGATTTTTCGCACTAATTTCTAGATAGAATGGTTTCGAATAATTGTACGACAAAAATAGATACACCATCGGTAAGAGCACGCGATTTCCGTTCAAATGAAGTTACTTTGAATTTCTAACGTAATTTACTGAATTTTGAGAATTTTTTAGTTAATACCCAGGTTTGCCATCGAGATGTTACTTTTGTTCTTAAAGCTGTTGCATGCGACTTTCTAATAATATTATTATTTTCAATTTTTTTCAGCTTATAACTAGAACGGTTCTGTCGGATTTAAAACAAGAACGGTTAAAATATCTTTTCCCGTTTTTTTTATTAATTTTTTTCTGGGCGGTTGAGAGTTAGTTTTCTCGATCGAGTTCCTCGCGCGGCACTTCTTCGGAACGTTGCTGCCAATTTTGATTGGCGGACGAGCAGGATACATCATGACCTTCACCTGAATGAATTACTTCCATTATTATTTTCGGTCGATTTTATATTTTGCTTGCTGTATAATAATCATTTTCACGTTCCAATTTTGTAATATTGTTTTTGATTAATGCACTCTGTACTGTAGCGAGAAAAAAAATAAGCAGGAAAATCAAATAATGTGTATGTTTTGTTTTGATTTTGTTTTCAAAATTTTTCATGTCATTGTGGGAGTTTTTTTTTTTTTCATTTTGTTAAAGTCCTGATTCCACGGGAAACGCTGTGCGCGTACTGCTAGTCAAATATAATGTGTGCACATCAATTGACGTAGTATTTTGAAAATTTGAAAAATATATTCAAAACTACCAACTTGATTGAACCATTTCAAATCTAGCTCTTGTTTCGAACAAGTGCTTGAAAATCTTTAAGGAATATTTGAAGGAAATTCCGTGATACTATATTGCAGACTTCTGAAACAAAGAAAAGAATACAAAGATTAGAAATTTCATAAATAAGCACAATTATGGAATTGTAATTTGATTAAATTTCGACTTAAAATGCATTTACCATTTAGCTTTAACATATTCAATTTTTGTAATTCAAATTATACGAAGTACAATATAGTTAATATAATAATATATCTTTATTTATTTTATTTAGTTTCTTAAAGGTTATTTATAAAATTAGTTTTGAACACGAATTTGTTTGTGTCTTTTTACAGTGATTTGATGTGTATCTATCTGGTTGACAAAATGCAGTTGTCAAAAATAAGTCTTCCCGAATCCCCGTAAATCAGTAATGATAACTAGTAATTTGACCTGTCCTTGCGGACATACAAATATCGAGCCACAATTTCAAATTCTTATACGCACTTTCAAACTTTCCTAATTTAACTTTCCAGAATATTCAAAACGCCACTAACTTTGATAGAACTATTTAAACGGCACTCTGTTTGGGAACAAGGCGTTAAAATAACAGAATATTCGAAGGAAATTCCATGGAACTGTATTGCAGGATTCTGAAACAAACAAAAGAATACAAGGATGAGAAATTTCATAAATATCAACATGAATGAATATTAACGACAAGACGTTAATTCATCTTTGAAGTTGAAAAAACTAAGTAAAAATTTGATAGTTGATCTAAATGAAACAATAATTCTATTACGAAGTTTCGTCGCAAATTTTATGATTATTAATAAATACTTTTGAAATAATCTGAATAAAAATAGATGAAACTTTGCACTAAAAGCAAGGTGTTGAGTTATTAAATATACTGCATACTTTTTATGCCACATCATATAATCTTGACTTCCTTTAAATTACTAAGGTATTATAAACACTGATAAACTTTTTAATGGAAACTATATATTACTACTCCGTAATTAAATTCATTGCAGAATGGCCAAATTTGGTTCGCGCGCCAATAAACCAAACTCAAACAATCAAGCAACCGTTATAATTACGGATGCATAATTAAATACATGAAATGGAAAAATGAAAATAATAAAAGTGTAAAGCAAAATTATCTACAAATATATTAAAATTATGAAAATTCGCTTTGTATTCAGAACAAAACACCCAAAAGAAGCGCTCGAATTATTTTCAGAAAACACAAAAATTAGTAATACTAATCTCTACAAAATATGAAATTCGCTTGTATTCGATCGATGACAATCAACAGCCATGGGAAAGTGTTATCTTTTCCCAGAGAAATCCCTTCAAGCACATGTTCCAGTGGTAACGCAAATGTTTAATCTTCTTGTTTTCAATTTGAACTCGATAAGAAACTTAGAAAGAAGATTACTTTGCCAGTTGTAAGAGCGTTCATCGACTCAACTCAAACAAAAGGACAGTATTAACTTTAGCGCCGGGGCAACGCATTGACCGTTTATTGCTTCATTAGCGTGCTAATGAAGAGCTATTGTAAAAAGAATTTTCCACTATTCTAATGACTGGCCGCTACTTTCTCCTCCATTGTGATTCTGTCTGGGATTATTATTCTTTCTTCTGGGAAAACTGTTTTTCCCCTTTTCTTTAATTCTGAA
>BGPR01011828.1:0-47074 GCA_013235015.1 Araneus ventricosus
TTTTAGCATAAAAGGACTTTCATTTGATTTTTATTTGACTGCATTTAATTTAATTTCACAGACAGGAATTGATTGCTACTGAATGATTAGTTTCAAGTACTTATTTTATGCATTTTATCCAATTGTCCAAATGAAAAAAATGTTTTTCAAATGATTTAGATTTGGCGATAATCAGCTGTACAAAATATAATGCTTTCTCAAATGCAATACGTAAGATAAAAGTTACAAGATATACTGTTCACGAAACATAAAGTAAAGGTTTCACAAAAATACTCGATCTATCGTGGCACAAATAGAATGGTAATATATAATACCGTAATACCAGGCAAGAAGGAATTAGAGAAGAAGCTGTGAAAAACTTGAATAGTTTGAAATAATGATTTTAAGCTACATTTACTGCTGTACGGATGATGCTATGGTATGAAATATAGTACCACACTCACAAGAATGAAAAATCTCCCACACTTAAGTATTCAAAAATAAGTTAACAAATGAAGAAAACTTCTTATGAGATAGGCAACATTATTAAAAATCACGCAGCAAATAAAGAACATTGAAGATATATGATCATTCCAAATGCACTGATTTCTTTGAAATAATTCAAGAATAACTGAGATTTCCTATTATTTGACACACTAATTCCCATCTCCCTAATGTTCTCTTTTTCTAACAAATACAAACCTATCGGCCATTTCTTTTCACAAATTTCACATTTTCCCCTTGTCTTTTTCTGGCATGCCGAATTCACGGTGCGATCACAAAAACTACTTAAGTCATATCTCTCCCCGCTCCGCAGTGACAGGTGATTCTTTAGAATTCCTGTACGCATGTTGGAGCAGCCATACATCTTGCCAGGATAAATGGCTGAATCCATTACTGCATCAAGATATTCCTAACCCTCGGGGAATTTCCTCTAACCTCAGGTAAAAGAGATTACGCGGTGTGATGTATATGCATTACTCTCTACACCTCTCTTCTTACCTCCTCAGTGCCGTTTTTGCTCCCTAGGGAACTGTAAATCATTGTGCAAAGTGATGAGCTTTTTATTTGGGTATTTTGGAAAAATGCTACAAACATTTAGTTTCACAGAACAATGATCTTTGTCAGAAAGGGAAGTCCCCAGGCGACCCTTCTCATTCTGCTGGATTGTTGACTTAAATGGAGAATTGTAAGGTTTTTTTTCCCTCCAAGGAAGGATTTTCTATTTTATAGCCTTTAATTGTTTTAAAGCTATGAGTGAATAATTTTTCCTTTTGTATTAAGAAGATGAGCTGATTTCTAGCTCTTGTCATTGCCACAAAAGTAATCGGAAACGGTATATCAGCAACTTTGAAAGGACTAACTCATTTTTTGTATTTTGTTTTTGTTTAGTGCCTTTATTTCAATATAATATATAATTAAATACTACAATAGGCCTTTTTCGGATTAAATGAACAAAATACAATGAAAATAGAAACTATGCGTTTTTTTATACATCGTTTGAAATTGAAAAAAAATCAAAATATATGAGAGGTTCTTGGTGAAGTTTTTGATAATTTCTTACTTTCATTGGAGATATGAAAAGTTAAAATTTATATTTAGACTGTTTTTCTTGCTGTGGATGATATATATATAAATTACATTTATACTTATGCTTAGAAAAAAATTATTTACACAGCTCTAATGAATTAATGACGATCGAAAACAGATTTATTCACAGCAATTTTAAAACACAATTAAATGTTATCAAAGAATATTTTTTTATGAATTATGGATGATTTAAATGTTTCAAAATCCAGAGACTTTTAATAGATGACGGAATTACTTAAATCTGTTTGAAAAATAAATTCCAAGTTACAATGATTTGAGGTATTTAACTAACAATTATGCAATTGAGACTAATTTTAAGAAATTAGGAAGAAGAAATAAAATTATAGATTTCTGCTAATGTTTTTAGTAGAGGTCATTTATGCATTTCTTTTTTACTCCCAAAAATAATTTGGAATTTTCAAATAGTTTGTTTAATAATTTACTTGGAAGTCAATAAAACGATCTTGTACTGCAAATCATTAGACATTTTTTACTAAACCTGATTACAATTGCAAACTATTTCTATGACTTTTTGTATTCCTTTTGAGATAACGTAAAATTAAAATTTTAATATCATGGGATGATTGTCAATAAATGAAGGAAATTAGGATCTTGACAAATGTTAAACAACTCCATATAAAAAATTCATCTTATAATGGAGACCTACAGCTACTTAAATTTTAATGAGAACGTATGAGACATACCGTTTCTTGATTAGCATTTTAAGGTTCATCCAGCCTTTGGAATATTTAGAAATAAGTTTCTTTTTTTGTAATTCCCCTAACTATTGCAAAGATAGTAAAACTGCCTTAGGGAAGAAATCCTGAAATCTGAGAACAAAATTCCTAGTATGAATTTGTTCGACTGTGTGCATATCTAAATGGCCTTTACGATTCAAATCTATGAAACACTTATTTATTTCCTAAATGAATTGTAAAAATAAATACTGAAAGATAACTCAATAAGTGTTGTGAAATATTCTATTATACGTATAAATGAACGAACTGTGTTTCGCATCAAATCCAGCAAATATTACTTATTGCTAGAAAGAACAATATTTTCATATCACAAATAGTGAAAACGCTACATTTTAAAAGAATGTGTTGTTCTGTTCAACTACATTTTCTTTGTTTTCAAAAAGTTTGATAGATTAATCATATCTTCTATTAATTCACCCATCCTTTCGAAATTTCCCAAAACGTTCAAGTTTTTGGAATTTACTCTTAAAACTTTTCCGCCAAATGTATCCCATAGGAAATCTCTGATACTTTTACTTAATATGAAGAAACGCATTGAAGAAATATTTTTACCTCTTTCTGACAGGTTTTGCTTCTTTTCTGTCCGCATGTCACAACGAAGTTCAATTAAATTATCTTTCTTTGAAAAATAGCGATAAAATGATTCGATTCTTCTAAACAATGTAATAACTCTAAAAATTTCAGTTGACTGGAAAGAATATTAAATGAAAAATGCAGAAATGTGTTGAGATCATTCTTTAAAATTTAAATAACTCAAATCTAACTGAAAACAACGATCTTCTAATTAAGCAAGAATGCAGAGAATTAATATATGAAAATGATTCTTGGATGGGAAGTTACAGGATTAATGGAGTTTACAATAAATACTAACTGAAACTGCATATATGCTTTTAATGATATATTCTTACACACTAAAGTATAAAGTTTGAAAATTTGAATAGAAATTTTTTTTGGTTTATTACAGTATACTCTCTATTATCCGTCCGCGAATTATCCGGTTTGCGGATTATCCGTGCTCATTCCGAACTCACAAAAAAATTTAAAGATAATCATTTTCACGCTTATCATCCATGTAAAATCGATGTTGATGTTCTATCGAGAGATTCATTCCGTGAAACTAGTGAGCCATGACGGCGAAGGCTAAAGAATAGTTTTTTCTTCCTCCACGTGAAATCTCTACCGGTTCTACCCCTAATTTTCCGAGAAATGAATCATCCATTTCCTGTTAGATCATTCTCGTACGAACACGCTTCTGCCTGACACGTCATCTTCTCTCACTTTCGCACGCGTTCCTTTAGTTTTTGCGTCTTATTTATCGTCAGTTAGTAGCGTGAAATTTTTTACTGGTAAAAATGAGTGGTGTGAAACGAAAACGAATCGTTTTAAATGCTAAACAAATATTATAAATCCTTCAAAAATTTGATAATGGAGAATCAGCTAGTACTGATGCAGAGGATGTACTAAATGAGGGAAATACAATTCTCATTCTGCTGCTCTACAATCTCTGGAAACTTTGTCAGATTATATGGGACAAAGAGGATTTGATTACGATGAACATTACTGCGGTTCGTAAAATATGTGTCGATATACGACAAGAGATAAACAAACGGCAGAAGCAAAGACGCATAACAGATTTTTAAAGGAAAATTCCTAGTTTGACGTTATACAGCATACAAATGTAAGTAATTTTTATATTTTTGTACTCACGTTGATTTTTTCTTTAATAAAAAGGAGTTTTAGGATTATCCGTGTTTTTATATTGCCCATGCGATCCCTCCCGGTGATTAACCCGGATAATCGAGTACATTTGCCGTTCGGTAAATTATGACCAGAAGGTGATACAAGACACTGACACATCGAACAATGCTAATTCTTAAGTATCAATTAATGGTCTCAGGAATTTTTCACGCAGAATGTGACGTCAGAGTGATTGCCTGTTTGGCTTACGTAAGGAGAAGAAAAACAGTTCAGTGGCTTTAAGGAGAGTTGGAACCCTAAATCCGTTAACCCTAACTCTGCTTCTTCGATGTACCTTTTCTCAAAATCTGTTATAGATTCATGTTTGAAATTTTTCATACAAGTAAAGGACATCTTTCTCATTATACTGAAATGAATTTTTTTTTAATTTTATTTTTCACAAATATTTTGTGAAAACAAAATATGTTAAATTGGCCATTTCTATGTACCTTTTCTCAAAATGTGTTATAGATAAGTGTTTGAAACTTTTTATACAAGTAAAGTACATCTTTTTCATTATACTAAAAAACTTTATTTTTTACTATTTTTGTGTCAAAATAGGGTGAAATTTCACTATGTCTAATTAAATATTTTGTAAATTTATAAAAAATTAAAAAATAACCAAACGCTCATTTAACATTTTCGGACTTAGGGTTCCAATTCCCCTTAACTCCAAAATAAGTTATTACGCTTCCAGTGTTCTTGTAATAGCGGGAAGTAAAGTGAGCTAAGTCTATGGAAGAAGAAAAGGGGTGTACTATGAATTAAATCTTGAATTCATTGAAACAAACAAACTAGTCGAAAGGACTGCAAACAAAGTTTCCAAATGCGTTGTTAACCTAAAATGACTATATTCACCTACACAAGGTAAATTCGTCTGATATGGCTTTGATAATTCCCTGCAGTCAAAACCTTTCAAATTGTGATTTCTCTGCATTTGTTGATGTGAAGAAAACTTAAGTTCATCGAAATTGACATGGAAAAGGTGGGTCAGAAGTTGTATCAAAGCAATCCGAGGTGTGGAGCCCCAAAAGTGATTCTCAAAACCCACACTTAGTATCCGATAAAGATTTATCACAACAAATACATGAATGATTTTAGAGCTACTATAAATCTTTCTGTTGCAAGTTCGTTGACTCGGTGCTTATTGAATGCCTGTTATATTAATAAATTGCTTTATTTCGATAAAATGATCTATTTTTTAGAAATATGAATATTTATAAATCTAAACTGTTCCTGAAATCAGTTTTGAGAAGTCTAATTAGCTTGAAATCTCCACAACTTGAACTTTTATAGAAGTTAGAAGGTTGCGTTTCACATAAAAGTTATGTCGGTTTTCTTGTAATAAATAAGTTAAATAGATGAAAATGGTCGATTGTAATAGAAAAGTCTATTTTCAGTCTTTATTATTTTAAGTTAAGAAGATATTTTTCTTTTCTTTTTTTATGACAGCCCTTCAATTTCTGAAACATTTTGTACGACTCATAAATAAAATTTTTTCTCAATTTATCCACAAAATTAAGAAGCAAAAGAAAACTCAAGATGCAACTAAATATGTTCTTTCTTTCTCAGACACACACAGGTATAAAAACAGAAATATTCAGTTCACTACTTATTTCTTTGAAAGAATTTGCATTTAATAATACTTATGTAAAATAAGATACGCAAAACGTGTGTGTTGCGTGGATCAAGACTTTAATGAAAGATTAAGAATTCCTTTCAAAACAATCTTTTTAATAGATTCAGGAAATTTGAAAAAAATGGAATAAGCAAAAATTCATAGAAAAATAAAGCTTAAATAAATAATTAAAAAATGTTTTTATAAATATATATGACGATGAAATAATAGTCAAAAAGATTTATCGCTGTGATGTCTAGAATATTCTTTATTTCTTATTTTTGCACATCTGTTATTCTAATCAGGACTGTTAACTTTTAAAATCGAAAGACTTCCGAAGACATTTTTCTGAAAGCCATTGAAATCCGATTAAGAGATTTAGAAGTCAAGATTCTCCTTTTAAAAGATTAAAATAGAAAATTAACCTCATCTCTGCGTCATCTTATTTTAGCAGCAATTTGTTGGAACAAGTTTATTCTTCAGTTGCTAGAACAAGAAAGAAAGTTAATTAAATGGGTATGAAATAATTCAACAAAGTAAATCTAAGAATTGAGACTTTAAGTTCTTCTAATATTGCGATCAAATATTGAAACATTTCTGCTGTACACTTTCAAAATTAAGTTCGGAACACGATTGCCTAGGTTATTTTGACTTTGGCACATAAAATAATTATGTGGAGAAAATAATAATTTTAACGTCTGTTTACATTTGCTAAGAAATAAATATATTCAAGCAGCCGCATTAATCGTAAGACAAATATTTCTGGGAAATTCGATTAAATTCTTTTGGCAATAACAAAATGTGCTCACGCATGTAGTTTACGACACGAAATATATTGGATAATGTGTAAACGAAAATTATTCTCTGGAATTGAATTAGCTTCAATATTTCTAAGAAACATCATCAAAAACATAAACACATTTCAGTTTTTAACATTCCAAAAGAGTCGAAACAACAGGTTGAGTTTTATATGATTAGATATGGAGTTTTATTACAGCACCAAAATTGAACTGATTTAATATTAAATCTACTTAAAATGCATTAATTTTCACTCAAAATATATTTATATGAAGGGAGAATCTTTTTATTTTTCATTACTTAAATTATAAAAGTAAAAGGAAAGAGGTTTTACTATAGATTTTTTTTTTTTCGTATTGAAAGAAGGGTCATTTGGTTCATTCTTCTAAGCTAAAACTCCTTGTTTGTGTTTCTAGTTAATCCTGATATTATCTTAGTTTGTCATCTATTGTATAAAGATGAGATTAGAGATTTTTCCGAGATATATTGCACAGTAAGATGCACAATTACAGTAAAAATTTTCGAGCTAGAGAAAAAAACTGAAGCTTGGTAATTTTTTTGCCACACACTGTAGCTGATTGTCATTTATGAAATCTCTAAAGGATAAAGTATTTTCTTCCAAAAATCAATGACTTGCAGATGACTAAGCAGAACTGATTTTTTTATGTTCGTCCCTTCTGTTCTAAATACAAGTCATTCCAAGACTTTTAAACTTTAATAAATGCATGGTTTTAGACAATCTCTTCAGCAGATACGATGAGTTTTTAATTGTTCTCTTAACCTGCACTTTACTGAGACATAACAATTTTGGAATGTTATGTTTCATTTTTCATCTAATCGCACTTATTCACCCTAGATAATATGCCCAAAAACTAGAAATGCAAATTTTCTTTGGACATAACACGATAAACTTTCGTATCTATCTAAATTCAAATAATAATATCGGAACAGTCTTATAGCCTATGCGATCCTCATTCTTAAACTTCATCGCATTCTCTTCTCTCTCATCACTTGAAACAAATGAATTCTAAACTAGCAACCTAATCCTGATGAACACCCCAACTCTATCAAAAGGAGATTGTCCATGATCATTAAACTAACTTCCCGCAGCGCTGTACAAACAGTTTCTATGAAATCCCCTACCCAAGATTGATGGACAGTAATCCGACAAATAACTATTTATGTACTCAACATCCCTCGATGTCCCTTTGTGAAATCCTCACAATGAAAAGAATAAGGCATTTAAAGAGCAAAGAAAAATTAATTTGTTTCACAAAATATCGATCTGAATCGGTAAATGGAAAGTTATGCAAATTGTCTTTTTCCCAGCTACTGACTCCTTGGTCCGGCGACGAAACATGCTACTGTTTAATGACTTTCTGTCCAGATGTCATTATATGAACGATTTGAATTTGAAGGAGGAAAGACAATGAGACAGACTTATTGTCGTAAAAGTACGTCATTCCTGCGGAAATAATTACATTAATGTTTTTAATTTTTTTCTAAAACCAATTCAAAGATCTTTTGAATGTTTGTCTTTAATGCTTATTTTTTCTCGTCAAGGGATAAAAAATTTTACGCAAGAGAGGTTAATTCAAATTTAAAATATATGGGGGAAAGTCGTGTAGTATCGGACGGCGGATAGTATCGAACATGCGTTATTTCTTACATTTGCTGTAAGAGGCGGGACATGTCAAGACACCAGGGTGCATATTTAGTCAAACGACAATATTGTTGACACGTGGAAGAAAATTTATTTTATTTTACAGTTTTTTAGGTGAACGAAGATAACTTCAGGTTGGCATAGCTTGTCTGAAAGTGACTATAAGTTGTTTTTTTTATTTATTGCTAAAAAACATTTATTGTCTCTGAAGTTTTAGACCATAAATCTCCTTATACTTATTAATACGTATGTAGTAACTGATTTTTTGTTCCATGATGTTTCGGGTTGTATCGGGAACAATGGTGCTGCCACATCTACCACAATTTTCAGCTTGCCCGATCCTTCGAAACCAACAGCAGACGAGCAGATGGAGGAAGTTTGATGGACCAGTCTTGGAAAATGATAGCAGTACAACTACCTCTCTTATTGAGGATTTTCCCAAAACAACTGCATCTCAAAATATTTTAGAGGAGATATCGCCACTTCCTATCAATTCCAATAAAAATAGAAAAAGGGAAAAATCAGTTCAAGTACAAAGATCAAAACTGATTACATCTCGAACATCCAAGGAAGACTTGAAAATGAAGGCAAAAACGGAACTAAAATCTGAAGAAGAAAAGAGAGAAGGAAGAGAAGAGACTAAGTGCATCATCTGTGCTGAAACCTTTGAAGAAGACTAGATTGAGTGTCGGATTTGTGAAGGCTGGACTCACGAAAATTGCTCCGATCTTGAAGGAAATGGCCTGACACAGAATTCATGTGTCTTTAAAACGATTTGTTAAGTTTTCAAAGACTGATCATTTTTTAAATTTTTCTTATTTATACTTCTTTATTATCATATATTAACCTAGTTTTAAGATCTGTAATTTGAACTTTTATAAATTTCTCGAAAATAACTCTGCCTAATAATAAAAAGTTGTCTGTGAAACCAAAAATAATTCTCTTCTTGCAGATATTTTTCATGTCCGATACAACACGCCACAAGTAAAATTGATAAAAATGTAATGATCATAAAAAGTGTGAAAAAACTATTGATATTTTTATCTTAGAAAAACGTGTTAAAATGTGCTTTCATAGAAAAAATAAAGTTTTTTAATTAATATAATATGGTCCAACTGAGCTGTAAAAATATTTTAAAAAGCTTAGGTAACCGATATTACCCGACATTCCCCTATATATTCTTCCAATTTTTTATGAAAATAGACATAAATTGAGATTCAATTTTCAGAAAATAAAATAGACCGAATATATTAAATCTTTTGTTGTAAAAGAATAACCTACGCACTAATTATTATTTGGATCAAAGTAATTATAAAAATTTTCAATTGAAACATACTTTTAAACTAAAGACACACAAAATGTTAAAAGATAACAGTGCGAAATATTTTCCAAACTACAGCATTCAAGATTGTTGTTCAAAGAGAAATCTTACTCAAAAATGTTTGTAAATTATTATAAATAATATCAAAGGTAAAATATTTTGATGCTTAATTTGGCATAATTATTTAATTTTGAAACCCTCACATAAAAAAACTATGAAGTACGCATCAGACATATTTTAACAGTTTAATTTCTTATTTGATATGCTGTATATCGTAAGGGTTTTTTTATTATATTTTTGCAGTTCAGTACCAAACAAGACACGCCAAAATGCAAATCAGAAACTTTTTTCTTCTTTTTGCTGAAGTCATGAAGACGCTTCAATTCTTCTAATATCTTTAAGAAAATACCCATTAAATAATCCCTTAAAGAATTTTCAACAAACTTATCCATATTATTCAAAATTTTCTAAGATAAGTATTACTAAGTAAAGAAAAAAATGGTGGAATGTTTGCAATTCTTATTTTCGAAGTGCTATTACCGATAAAAGACGTAGTGACATTCGGCATAAATCATGGCTTTCAACAATATTAGACAACCTATCTTTTGCTTAAATAAACAACAATAGTCGGTACAAGGAAAACAACAAAAATAACCATTACTCTTCAAAATGTATTTTACATAATATCCACTAATTTATGATGAGAATATTTTTAAAAGGTGCCTGTTATGCCACAGAGAATATATGTATAATCTCTTCCAAATAAGAAAATAAATATTTGTCGTTTGTAAATAATGCTGCATTTTTAAAATTTGCTTTTAATGCTTTTGCACTTTTTTTCATGATCATATAAATCTCTAAACGAAGAAATTCGAAAAAGAAAAGATCCTTTACAACGATCATTAATAAATGACTTTTATATTCAACTCAGGACACTGTAATAGAAATTGCATCATAAATTATTTTATTAGAATATTAGCTTAACTTATCATCCTTTATATATCTCAAATGTCATGCACTTCCTTATTATTTGAATAATCTCAGAATACTTCAAATATTGTGCTGAATCATCATTTTAAATTACGAGGCTCGCCAGAAATTAATTAGTATTTTGGTATTAAAAATGAAAATCAATTTTAAATAAAAATATTTTTTATTATATGAAAGAGTATACCTTAAACTACTGTTCAACATCATTTGCACTATTAAGAAATCTTTACGATATTGTTATATATATTTATGTTTTTGCTATGCATGTCTCATATGCCGTTTTCTACAAATTATCAACGAAAGATTCGAATTAATGTGGTTTTCAGTAAAAATGAAAGCAAATGTGATACATAATTTATCAAATTATTTTAAGGTTTCATTTGTGATTATTATTATGCAAATAATACTGTTTCTTCATTTTCTGTGATTTCTATATAATTTATTAGCACCTTGAAGCCTACAATTTCATAATTTTTTTTCTAGCTAGGATGAAAAGTTAAAAGGTTATGCACTGAATAAGTCATTGTAAAACAGTTTAATAAGTTTCCCATGCCTAAATTTAGTTCCACAGGAATTAGAACATCAGTTAGTTGACAAAAAAAATTCTATTTTCATTGATCTCAATGATACTGTTCTGCAACGGATTCCGAGACTACCACTTTTGGGCGATTTTACACCGGAAAGTGATGTCAGGCAATGAGTCATATGAGCACATTTCCGGAGTTCTTTGTTAGATCACGCTCAGTAAAATGTAAAAATCACCCTTCCATTCTTCACTTCCCCCCTATGTTGATGAAAATAACTCCGCTCGGCGCATGCGCAAAAGCGCGGAGGGTTTCCGAATCAGTTTCTAAACAATACCTGCGATATTTGGCTACTGTTGGCGAACCCATGACTTGATCCTTAAACCGTGGAAGGTTGCATTTTGTAAATACGCCTCAGATCGTTGTCGACCTCCACGGAAGGAGCTGATATGTCCGCCCTCCTTCGTTGTTGTTGTTTAGAAAAAGCTCTGACTTCTCAGCGCGATGTACTGTACTAATTTTAGAAGTGTGTTTCTTTCTTGTTTGTGAGCGTGTAAATAGACATTCTTTCTGATCTGGGTCATCATTTCAAAAGAGAAAAGCTTTTCAATACTTGCACTTTTTCAAAAATATGGAGCCATTTTTTATATAAGAAATATAAATATGATAGAGATGAAAGTACAGTAAAACCCCGGTTAACCTAACCTCGGTTATACGAAATGCCTTTGAAATCGCAAATCCAAAATACCCGTACTGTACTGCACGGAAATAATCGCGAAAGAGAGAATTTTTTTGAAACGACATCCTCACTTTTAACCCTTTCCGTCGTGGTGGTCACAAATGAGGACACCAATTTTAAAATTTTCTAAAAAAAATCCCTTTCCACTTTGAAACCCGGAAAATTGCAGAAAAAGGCAGCTAATAGTTCTCCTCTTCGAATGTAGATGGCAGCACAATGAAATTTCGCTTTCATTTCCGAATAAATATATATTTAAAAATACCCCCCCCCTTTTTTTTTTAGTTCTTTGCGTTTACAACTTTAGCAAATTCACTCGACCATTTTCCTCCAATACCCTTGAAGTATTAATTTATGATCTTGTATGAGATTCAATATTAATTTGTGAGCGTATCAATATGGTTGTCTCCGATGGTGTCCTCATATGGAGTGACCCCAAAGGGGGACGATCCCTCCCCTCTGAATGACGTAAGTTAAAATATTTTGTGTAGATTCTATGTCTAGACAATAAACTAAACCCATGATGTTTTGTATTATTTTTCAAATTTTTATACCTTGCTCCGGAAAGGGTTAAACCTCCCCAAGAAGAGAAGAGATTTATTTTAGAATGCTAAAATTAAAATTAATTGGTATTAGCAACTACGATATTGTTTACCTGTGCCCGTAAGTCGCATTGGGCCAGAACTCGCGCCCCACGGAGGTTAACTTTAATCAAGAACATAAGTGTAGACTACAAAGAGGGTTTTGAATTTTTTTTACATTCAAAACATTTCAGAAATGCATGTTGTAATACGATACAAAATAGTAATAGAGGTTATGGCTTAACAGAAAAAAATCATTATCCGAAAGGGCTCCCCTCCCCTTTAATTCGGTTAACCGGAGTTGTACTGTAATTGAAAATACTCACTAAAAAGTATTTAAATTTGTCTTCTTGGAGTTTATGGCGCTAGGGCTATTCTTTGGTTTTGCTGCTTCAAACAAGTTAAAGAAATTGTGGAAAGTAGTTAACTGGCGCCATTACAACAGTCGGTAATATTTAATGCAAATAGTAAAAATTTCGACTTGCTTATCGTGCAGCGTTAAAATTGAAAAAAGGAGTAAAATTTTCTGAAAAACCTTATTTAAATTTGAGAATAAAATTCAGTGATTTTTAAAAAATCGAAAAGATAACAATCAGAATGTCGACCAATCGGCGCTGACAGTGTAGGTGGAGTCGTGTTAAAAATTCGCAAATGCTGGATTGAAAAATATGGACATTCAATGATGATGTATTTTTTATAGCATATTTCTAGAACATTTACAGTGAGAACAATTAGGAGCTGGCTCACCCAACAGAAGATGATGTCGGGCAATTCTTGTGTGCTTAATGATAAAGCTGGTCAGATTTGTGACCCGCTTGCCACTAATATCATCTGACCAGTTTTTAGTGACAAGTTTAATGCCATGAAATTTATTATGGACTTCTTGATCACATGGACTCTGCCATTTTATTTGTAAACAGGTGTTGATATGTTTGTTAAGAATACAAGCTGGTGCTAGAGAATTTAAAAAGTGAATGGCCAAAAGAGCATCACTTTCAACTCGTTCTTTTTCTATTTCCAAATTTTGTTTGTAAACCATCTCAAACAGTATACTTCAAAGGTCGTATCCTTGCTCATGTCACCATTCCCTTATTTTCAGCATGGATTCTTGATGGTCTCTGGAAGTATCCATTTCCTGTCCATTCAAACCTCTCACAAAGAGTCACAAGGACTCTAAGCACTGGACAAGAGGTGGTGTTAATGCTATGTCCATTTCCTATGATGCCCAACAGAACAGTTGAGAAAATACTTTGGAAACAATGATTTTTCCTGTAGTCTATCATAAAAGACAGCAATGAATAGCTTTTATAATGCAAAAAAATCCACGTCTGCAGAACGCTCAAGGAATCTGTGCATATTATATATTTTACGTTAAGGTACTCCGATATCGGTTTTAATCCTGTCTAAGGCCGTGGGAATATACTTCCCACAAAATTCATCAATTTTCAAATGCTATTTTTAAGGTCGGTGTAAGTGCTCGCCAAATTTGTCGATGAAACAAAAACCTGGATGTTCCAATTTCTTTATCTCAAACCATTACGAAGTGTCTTGGCTTGATAATTAATTAATAAAATTAATTAACAAAAAATAATGTCATCGAGTAAGCTAAATGAATTTATTTTCTTAAATTAATCTCAATACCAAAGTTATTTTATTATACAACTACTAGAAAAAAATGGCCTTATAAAGGGTTAAAGCATGAAATACGTTTATTATCTCTGTTGTGAAAATATAGCAGAATGAAAGGAAGGTAAAGCTAAAAGAGAGTTAGGAAAGGCTACAGAAAATGAAAACAAGAGTATTTAAAAAAGTATTGTAGAAACCAATTCGCATGTGAGCCCTTTAGTAGAACAGCATTGAGTTTTTGTGTATTTTTTTTTTCTCGAATGAGCTAAAAATGCATTTGAAAAAAATACTTTTTTTGACCTATGAAATTCAATTGATGTTTCCAACCGCAAAAGAAATCAACAACTAGATGTTTACAGAAAGTTAGAAATTATTTATTCTTGTTTTGATTTCCTCTCCTTGCCCAGTGGCAGAATCACCGCGACGCTGCGTCGTACGTCGCAGATTTTGGACAGTGTCTGCAGACTATTTTGTAATAAAGTTTATCATGTGCTCATAAAATAAATCCAATCATGAAAAATATCAAAGTTATTAATCACATTTGCAAAAGAACTTAACAATTATTATATAACTAACATTGCTAAAATACGCAATCCTCTCGCCCACCCGCAATCATCGTTTTTCTTCCCTATGCTGAATGGGCTTACCTAGCTGACATAGTGCCTGCGATTTGACCTTGAAGTACGCTAAATGCCTCATATCGGTATTGGTCACGGCCAATGTTTTCTACACGTTTCATTCCGATATGTTTCTAGCGCAGAGCTTCTGGTTTCTGGAAATAACACGTGGTTTTTACTTTGAGATGGCTGCGTATATAGATAAAATTTGTTGTTTTGATTGCGATGCTACATTATTACAAAAAAACTTAAAGCAGCATTATTTACGCCTGCATGAAAATAAATCTCCGAAGTTTCGATCGATCTCTACGACTGCAATTCAATCATTTTTTTAAAAAACGAGAGTGAAAAAAGAACAAATTCTGAAATTGATAAAGACGAGGAACAGAGTTCAAGCCAAGATTGCCCCAGTTTTAAACGTTCTAAGCATTAGTTAAGAAATATGGAATTCATTATTATTCACACTTTCAAAATGTATCTACATATGTGCAAATGCAAAATTCCATAAAATCAAAAGTTGTATCGAAAATTTTAGAGGATGACAGCTCTGTTCTTCCTTGTTTTAAATAATAAACAACGATACTATGAAATCTATACTTATAAAAGGCAATATTTGTGTGTGTGTGTGTGTGTGTGCGTGCGTTGTCCAGACGAATCTATCGCAGTAACAGCCATGAAATTTGGCACACAGGTAGTCGTAATGGTGACTGAATGCACCTCGAAGCCGAAATTTTAAAATTTAATCTAGGAATTTTTTTATTTAATGTTTTGTGTTGTTTTGGTTGATTTTTCGCACTAATTTCTCAATAGAATGGTTTTGAATAATTGTACGACAAAAATGGATACACCATCGGAAAGAGGACGCGATTTTCGTTCTAATGAAGTTAGTTTTGAATTTCTAACGTAATTTACTGAATTTTGAGAAATTTTTAAAAAATAGTCGGTTTTGGAATCGGAATGTTCTTTTTGTTTTTAAATTTGTTGCATCCGACCTTCTAATAACACTATTATTTTCAATTTTTTCCAGCTTATAACTAGACCGGTTCTGTCGGATTTAAAACAAGAACGGTTAAAATATCTTTTCAATTTTTTTTTAATTAATTTTTTTCTGGACAGTTGAGAGTTATTATTCTCGATCGAGTTCCTCGCGCGGCACTTCTTCGGAACGTTGCTGACAATTTTGATTGGCTGACACGCAGGATACGTCATGACCTTCACCTGAATTGGATTCGATATTCCGAAAATAATAATACTTCGATTATTATTTTCGGATTCAATTTTAATAATCTTGCTGTATAATAATCATTTTCAGGTTCCAATTTTGTAATATTGTTTTGGATTAACGTACTCTGCACTGTAGGGCGAAAAAAATAAGCAGGAA
Source organism: Araneus ventricosus (assembly GCA_013235015.1). Classification (NCBI taxonomy): domain Eukaryota; kingdom Metazoa; phylum Arthropoda; class Arachnida; order Araneae; family Araneidae; genus Araneus; species Araneus ventricosus. The sequence goes on from BGPR01011828.1 coordinate 15,920, forward strand.
AATCAAATAATGTGTATCTTTTGTTTTGATTTTGTTTTCAAAACTTTTTCATGTCATTGTGGGCGGTTTTTTTTCCCATTCATTTTGTTAAAGTGCTGATTCTACGGGCAACGCCGTGCGCGTACTGCTAGTCTTATATATTCATAGTTGCAGAAGAATTTATCAGTTTGCATACAAACCATTCAAATGCATATCAGGATAAATGTGCTAATAACTTTCAAGATTTTTGTTTCGTAAAAAAAAGCAATTATTTATTGCATTTTAAATTAAAAACATGCAAGAAAGACATTTTTGACAAACGTATATTTTTTTTACAATAAACAGGAGGCATAAATTTTTAAATAACATCAAACATATTGAAGAATATTTCATTTATATGAGCTAGTGATGTATTGTTTTGAAAAAATCACCAAAATAGAAAGACACTAAGTGCTGTGTAAAACGGAAAAGTACCCAAATATAATTTTCTGCATAGGTATTTCTGTCGTATGCTTAATATGACTTCTGAAACAACTTGATACTTCATTATTGTTAATTATCTTCCAAAGAAAAGATTAATCTTCATATGCTTTTGTTTATTAATTTATACAATTATATTATACCAATAATAAAGATGTTATATGGTTTTTAATTTATATTTGTTGTATTTTAATAGTTGCAAGTTGATACTATAAGTATTTAAAAAAAAAGCAAAATATTTATAGTCGCGCACAATTCTGCAGACTATTTTTGAGACTCAACCTCCGTTGCAGACTGTTAAAAAGTATTCTGCCACTGGGTCTCCTTGTAATAGATTTTTTAATTAAATTTGCAAATGACATAAAACTAGATTTTCGAAATATCACCAAAGACTATTTACCAAAATGAAAATTAGCCGATAAAAATGCATCCATTTATCAACCTCAAAGATATCCATTAACAGCTGCACATGAATGATTATTCGCTCTTCTTTTAATCAATGTCTAGTAATAAATGTGTAGGAGATTCGGAAAGTTTGATTGATTGTTTGAATATGAAGAGAATGAAGGGGAAAAATCATTTTCTATAGTGACAAAATCGCACTAGGACACAGAAAGAGCATAAAAATGCAATAAGAATTATCTGTTTGAAAGATAAGATAAATAAAGAACAATGAATTATTGTAAGAGATTCATAAAAAATCATTTTTATATAAAAACATTTTCGGAAATATTTTTTTCACTGAGATGCATTTATCGAAGCTTTTTATGTCAAAAGTGGATTTTGCTGTTAAGCTGTTATAGTACTTCGCTTCTTTTTCAAAACAATCTCATTAGAAAAGAATTGTTGAAAGAATTACACTAATAGAATATTTTAATAGAATCTATTCTTTGTTCCTGAATAAATTTTAAGAGTATTACAGTGTGTGTCAAAGTTTAAGTTTTTAAAATGAAACTTTAAAATATGTACTCTATTTTAAATCAGTGTCCATATATGTAAAAATATATAGAATTGAAATTATACTTGATACAATCAAGCTTTAAACTGTATTTCCAGCCATCGAATATAGCAAAGATACAAAAATAGGTGTGTCAAAAGTTTAAGCACATGAGACATTTATTTCTTACAGTCGAGTAAAAATAAAACGTTAATACTTGCTAATAAATGTTAATTATTGTTCCTTTTTATTGAATTACGTGAAATACATGGTTTTCCATCGATAACATAAGTTCTGTATTAGTCCTGGGTTTAGTTTAAACCAAACATCCATTATGGTCAATTTCAGTACTTCGACTGAAGCTTTCTATTTTGCTTAACTAAATTTGTGAATTTACCCCAGACGATTTCTATGAAGTTCAAATCAGCACTTAGGGCTAGACCACTCAAAACCACCCCATTTTGGAGCTAAGCCACTGTGGCATGTGTGGGTTGTCATGTCGAAGACAGGTGAATGAGCCATCTTGCGGCTTTTCATATCCCGATTCTCAAATTTTTTCTGTGAATAGTTTTTTCCGATATTTGTCCTTCAATGATATTTTTAATTCAAAAAAGAGAAAAATTCCTAGTTGAAGCCAAGATTCTGATGTGCATGTCATCGCAAGATCTGGTCACTCTTGGCCTTCCAGAATGCGATTTTCATTTAAAGCCTTTACCACAAGCTAATATTTGATAAATTCCACGTTTTGACCTCTTTAAAGCAGATGCAATTTCAGAGAAATGGACTTCTGTTTTGCTCTCATATACCAGATTTTTTGGGCTTCCTATTATGAATATTATTTAGACCTATCCATTTTGAATCAGTGCCAAACAAACAGTCAGGTTCTTTTATAACTAGATATCATAGACATGCGCAACTGCTTGTGTAATTTCATTAATTTGCGTAAAAGTAGTTTTGTGCTTAAAGTTTTGACACAGCAATTTTCTTTCCATTCTCAAAACTTCTGATTAAAAATAAAGTTTTAAAGTTAATAATATTTAATATGATTTTAAAATTGCAATTTTGTATACATAGAAACGTCATGTTAAAATAAAGTGGATATTTGACGTTTAAAAGTTAGTTTTAGTTTAAAATTAAATTTTTGACATGCACTTAGGGATTGCAATCCGGAAAACCGGATCCGGCATCATTAGATGTCAACCGGATCCGGCACCAATTTGACGGATCCAATCACCGGATCCGATAAATTAAAAAAAAATACATGAAACCGATTTCTTGAAAAAATTTGCATGAGTAGGTACTTAAATGCGTGGTGAGTACGAGTCGTTCGACGCTGATTCACCCGCTACCACACTCCGCACCTGCCCCAACACGATTTATATCCTAAACTATCCACCTCAAAAACTGATTAAGTTGATATTATTTGAGAGGAAGAACTACACAAGAAAAAGTGTAAAACAATTGACAGCTATTTTAAAAAGGAAAACTCTATGGAGAAGATGGTCTCAAGAATGGTCTGTAAAGATGATGTGGCCCTCAGTTTATTTTGTTCATCGTCAGAATTGAGATATTTGTTTTCGACAAGCGGATTTCAACTTCCTAATTCACCAAACACAATAAGATCTATAGTTGCAAATTTTTCAAATACCGTTAAAGCTGACTTGTTTATTTAGTTCGAATATCTTAAGAAACAAGGAAAACGATTAGCTTTAAGTTTTGACGAATGGACTTCTCAGAAAAATCACCGATATTTGAACCTGAACGTACACCATAAGGAAAAACGCTTTAATCTGATAATAATTAGAATACATGGCTCGTGTACTGCAGAACATACTGTCAGTTTGATAAAAAACCGCCTGGAAAGCTTCGGTCTTGATTCTGACACTAACATTGATATATACTGACGGTGCAAACGTCATGGTAAAAGTTGGTAAACTTATGAGTTGCTACCAGCAACTGTGCTTCGCGTATGGTTTACAATTAGCAGTGGTCGACATATTATATAAAAATAATATAGAAAGAGAAGAGGAACACCAAGAAATAACTTCTAATGAATCAGAGACAGACGACGAAGACACGAATGAAGAACAAGGAGTGACAGTAACAACAACAACAGATCCTCGTAATCTTTATCTTTCAAGGGTTGAAATAATTCCTAGATACAATGATCTTCTTCAAAAAGTGCGGAAAGTGGTGAAGTTAGTCAGAAGATCGCCTACTAAATACGATATGTGCCTGCAAAAGTATGTGAAAGAAGACGCAGGCAAAGAATTAAGCCTTATTTAGACTGCCGCACACGTTGGAACAGTCTTCTGGCTATGATAGAAAGATTTCATAAGCTGAAAGTGTGTATAGATAAAGCTTTGATTGATATAGGATCTGACAAACATTTAGCGACCTAGAATGGTCGAAAATAAAAAAAAAAACCTGATTGAGAGTTTGAAGCCATTTAAGTTGGCTGATGAGGCACTATGCAGAAGAGATTCGACCCTGTTAACTGCTGAAACAACATTAAAGATTATTTTAGAGAAGTTGGTTACTCACGACACAATGTTAAGTGCTGAATTATCTGAGGCACTGCGTGTGAGGATAAAAGAACGCCGCACTGTAGTAACAGGAATATTAATATACTTACAGAATCAAAAAAATATGATGATGATACAAGACGAGCTGATGATACATTTACTATGCCGAAAAAAAATTTATACGACTAGGAGTGAAAAATATCTTAGAAAGAGTTATTCAAGATGCTAGCTTTAACGAAAACACAGATAATATAGAACAAAATAGCTTAGATTCATCGTCATTGAAAAATGATTTGACATTACAGAAAGAATTACAAATGCAAATCCAGCAAGATATGAAAACCTATAGAATAAATACCAAAAAAGGTAAAGATTTTGTGAAAATATTAACAAAGGAAATGACTGCATATGAAAGTGAAGGATTTCGAGGAAAATACGTATCCTCTATTCACGAGTATTTGTTGACAATAAAACCAAGTGTAGAAGCAGAAAGGGCCTTCTCGGCCGCTGATTATATTTGTAGCTCTGTAAGAAGTCAATTGGCAGATGACATAATTAATACTAATTTGTTTCCTAGGATCCTTTTTTCAAAACCAAAAATGATTTTTTTATAATTGTTTTACTTAAAATAATAATTTAAAGTAAGTTTATAAAAAAATAAGAAGTTTTCAACTCGTTATTGTGATAATTGTGCCATTGATTAAACAGATTCATGACGACTGTCATTATTATAAGAATGAGACTTCTTAGCTTGTCTAAATTACCTAATTATTGTGATGTCAGTTGATAAGATTGATTTAGTTAGATTTAATATAAGTTAGTTACATAATGTAATGTTAGTTACATTACAAGATATCATTGATGTCATTTGTGAAATCTAGTAAGTGAGACTAAACTTAACTGCCAGTCATTATCTAATTATTACTAAACTAATATACCAATTGCAATTTAACTAGTTACACTACACTAAATTTTTATTGTTGATTCATACGTAAATATTGATTGATCATAACAGTGCAAATAAAGTTGATTTCATAAGAAATAAACTTTTTTTAATAAACTTTGTAATACACTCACTTGATCATCTTCTATACAGTTGATTTTGGAATGAAAAGGCAAAATAGTTTTGATGTGACCAATCCGGCCGGATCCAACCGGATTCGAATTGGTGCCGGATTGCAATCATTACACGCACTGTACTAATAAAATACATCTTGATTAACAATGAATTTTTAGTGTTGTCCGTGAAATCCACTTTTTATTTCAAAGCAAAATTTTAATTATTTCACAATTTATTCCTTCTAATTAGTTTGTTATACTTTATTTCTGACTCTGTAAATTAGCTCAACTCCGACAATCGCGTCTTAGGAATCTTAATATTTTTTTTCAGTAGTAAAACTTCGCAGCAAAGAAATTATCTAAATTCTATCAGCCATTTCCACGAAATTATCATTCCATTTATGCATCTCGCTTTATGCGTTAGACACTTGAACTTTCACTAAGAAATAAAAATAAACAAATGAGATAAAAAAAATGTGTCATGACAAGCAAAAAAAACTTTTCAAAATATGCTATAAAGAACTACGAAAGCCATTCTTTGAATTCTAAACGAGATTGCCGAAATATAACTCTAAAAAGAATGGAAAATGTCTTATTCATCCGTGAATTGCTGCATTAAGAAAATTTGCGAGTTCATAAATCAAAACATACGAGAAAGAGGGAATAGATCTAAAAGCCATTCTATAGGACCAAAATTTTATTGCACAAGAATCTAAAAGCGTACGAGAATGAAAACGAAACCAGACACCAATGAACCTTTTCTTTTTAATTTCAAGAGAATCTGGTATTTGTCATTTAAAGAAAGATTGACTAACCTTAAAAATGAATTATTTGCAGTTACTTTGTCATTTATTATATAGACTATCTTTATTAACTGTTCAAAAGAACACATTAAGTACTTGTAGTGTTTCGTTTAGGTTTCTATTGTCATTTAAAGAAAGATTGACTAAGCTTAAAAATGAATTATTTGCAGTTACTTTGTCATTTTCTATTATATAGACTATCCATATTAACTGCCCAAAAAGACACATTAAGACACTTTATCTTTTCTGGTTCATATTATCTTATTTCTTTTGCTTTGGAAGTTGTAAAATCGAATTAAAGCTAGCATTAATTTTATTGCAGGTAGTATTTTCTGTAGACCTGAGCATTACCAGAAATGATAAAAGAAAGTAAGCCTATTAACCTACAATTTTCAATTTTTCAGCGGGGTGAACTCGTTCATCCCCAATTCTCAAGCCACTTTCCCTTTACTCCTCCCAGCCTCCAACTTGGGGTTAATCTCTTCAGTTATTTCCGTATGAGAGGTTATCTACCTATTTGCCTTTTATAAGGCAAGATTTTGTAATAAATGAGTTGCTAAACAAATTATAAAACATCACCGTATATAAATTTTGAGAGGAACAAGGAAATAGGCTGATTATAATATTTTGTACAAATAAAATTTTTTAAAAAAGCAGAATCATATGAAGATGAAACTATTTTGTAGTAAAATACTACTATTGTTTTCTACTACTTTTGTTAAAATATTACAGCAGAGTTACTCTTCTGTATGCAATTGTTTATTGTTTTTGCAAGAAAAGAATGAAGCAGAAGTCAACTTTAGCTTCAGGAGGCTAAGAGTACGCAGTGAAAAGTTTTTGCAAACTCTTGGCCTCCTCGTTAGAGCTAGACTAAACCGCCACTATGTGCCAAAACGCCATCTTAATATAAACAAAAATCTTTGTAGGTATGTATGTATGTCCCGCATCTGCTCCTAAACCACTGCACCAGCCAAATTTTGCACACTTATTATTTAAAGAGAAAGATACTTGTCAACTTTTAAAGGTGCGAAAGTTAGTTAAACAGTCAGTTAATTTAACAGTTAACAGTCGGTTGTTTTCCGCATTAACTTCAGAGCACAATATCCCACAAAAAGTATTTTTACACCATAGTAAAGTTTAAGATTTTACCTTTTCAATGATACTAATTTTAAATCTGTGAACGGTTTCTTTCAATTTTTATTACTTTTTCAAAATGTAATAAATAATTCATTGCATACAGACGATTTTGAACGCTTAGACTTCGAACTAATTATCTTTATTTTCTGATATTTTTGTTTATTTTTATAAATATCTTATAAACATCACTTTCAACTTTTAAAAGCCCAAAAGTTAATTAAAATTTCAATTAATTAGAAATTAAACTTGATTTCGGTGTTTTTCGTGATATTTTTCGAAAATATGTCACAAAGACTATTTTTTACATCATATTATAGCTAAAACAAATTAGCTTTTCAATGACACAAGTTTTATTTCCATTCAATTCGTTGCCCTCATTTTAATAATTTTTAAAAAATTAAATTGTGTATAAAATTCACAATTTTCAACTTTTTTTTTGGCGAGGAACATGAATACATACGAAGAACTGTTGCTAGAACACATTAACAGAAGTATGGAAGAAGATTCAGTGAAAACTTTATAAAAGAATTATGGGTATTAGAAATTTCTATACAAAAGTAGTTTTTACATCAAAAATATTAGACATGAAAGTGTTCTAATCCCGAGCAACGCTGGGCATAACAGCTAGTAGATATATAAACTCAACCTCCACCAACTGATGGCTTATAATACTTGCTTTAATTTGAAATACGCCTTTAAATATTACGTTCACCCTATATATTGAATAACACTTGCGTTCTATGATCAAAAACTAGATAGAAAAGTGAATTTTTCCTTGTAAATGGAAAACGAAGTCCAGCAAACCAAAGGTATTTTAAGATAGTAGCAACACGACTACTGTTCACTGTTTCGATTTTCTGCAGTGTTGCCAACAAGGTAAAATTGCCCTGCGTATTCTTAGCACTCGCGTACTTTTACCCACCGTTCCCTTATATACAACAATATGCAATTCTTTTTGAAATAAGTGTGTTTTTAATAATTATAGAAAATGGCATTTTTCGTGTTAAATTATTATCAACTCAATTAACCTCTTATTCATTTATTAATTAAATGTTTTTAATTATATTAAAAGGAGCAAAGCATAGTACATCTAAAATATCAAACTGTATGTATATATCAAAATGTAAATGGAATATATTCAAAAGTGTAAGCATTTTAATTTAAAAAAAATATGCCTGATATAAATGAGCGTTTGATGTTTCCAATTTAATAAAAATGAGGAATAAAATGCAAATTTCATCACACTTATTCAGTTCATTAAATTCCCCATTACTCTCGCAACCCCATCCCTCCATCAATAAAATGATAAGGTTATAAATAAAAATTAGTAAACTAACTTGATTTATTTGTATTTATTCCCCGTTTTTGTTTATTTATATAGAAAATCTGGAATCTCTAAAAAGATATTAAATCTTCTATGAAGTTGAAAAAATTTCTTACCTTTCTTCTTTTAACATAATTTTAATGAAAATCCCTGGCAGTGTCCAAGATAGTTAACTCGTGAAGATTCATGTTTGCTATTTCATAATATTTCACAGTGTGGAAAAAAATCTTTTTGGTCTAAATGTTTCTCACTATCATAACAGAAAGGCAATAAACAAAATATATGACATCATAAATTAAAGCAGCTAAATTTAGATTAGTTCCAAAAATTAATCCCATAGGTACAATAAGTCACATAATTCTGAAAGGTTAAGATGCAAGCAAAATTGCGGAATGAATATTCGATAAATGTAAGCCGGAGAATGACTTCTGTTTATGAATTATGAGAGAGAAATTTTAATTATATGCATAAAATTCAAGTTTCACAATTAAATAACTCAGTAAGATAGCAAAAAATGATCTCAGTTTCCTAATTCACTAAAATAAAATGCATAATGAAAATAAAAACGTGATTTCTGTATCTGGGGTATAAATTCTAAAACGCTATTCATAAAAAGAAAAAATATATGTTTCAATTTTTTTTTTCAGGACACAAATTTATTTAAATGTCTGAAGAACAATTTTTTTATGTATTAGTTTCCCTATAAGTTAAAATAACTAGTCTGTAAAGTGAAATTACGTCTTAAAAATAATATTTTAAATAAAATTTTAAGATATAACCGATAAAAAAATATGATACAAATTAAATAACTGAAAATGACTACTCTATTTATTACCCTCTGTAAGCAATTGAATATATTTCATATATCATCTTCTGCTAAACTGATGAGCGTTTTCAGACAGATTAATCATAGTTGCAAACTTTTCAATAGGATATATATCACTAATAATTTCTGGTTGAAGCAGAAACATGCACATGAGAATGTATATGAAGCCTAATGGATTAATGTCTTCTTTTTCCATAAATTCTTACATCTCTGAAAACAACCATTTTAGATCTTTATTTATTTATTTGAGATGCATATTCAAACCCTCTATTTTTTAGGATACAAAAGAAAGTTGTTTTAAAAAAATTATTGACCTGATTTAAAATTTATCTATTGTGATCCATTATTCAATTTACTGAAAAGCCATTTATCAAGGAATTATGTTTATGCATAGTCTTTATTTTAAAGAACTATGTTTTGTTACTAAGTGTTATGCTTGTTTTATTCTCTTTTCAAATGTTTTTCCTATGGGCTGTAGAGTAGAATTATTTCCTATGGTTATCGACTCGGTCAAAATATTGTTTCCACTAAGATTTTTGTTTGTCATATGGCACTAATTTGTTAACAATACATGTGAATATTATTCTTTACAGAAATTCGGCTAAATTCAACCATGAATTTTCGAACATTCTTCATCTTCAAATATGGTTCAAAAAGCTACTTTTCTTAGTAAAAGAATTGCATATTGCTATTGAATCTATCGTCCATCTAAATATAAAATCTCAAAATAATTAATTATAACAATAAAAATTAAGACTTATAACTGTTTCAATAATTAACTAAATTTTACTAAAAGATGACTCCTTAAAACAATTTTCATTTAAAGAGAAAATGAATATTGTACCCGTGATTTTATGATGCCATGCCGATAAACAAATTAATTCTAAAATCCATAATTTGGCAAAAATCAGCTTTCGGAAAATTCTGAACGAATTAAGTCGCATCATTCACATGGGTCAACACATTTACACGCACTACTGGCAAAGGATGTTAAGAAGTTACCCGTGTTGCAGCCTTAGCATAATACATAGATGTCCAGGTAACGTATCTCGCAGACATGATATGGATAGATGGGGCAAGTTTTTCACGTAATAACGTGCTCTACAGGCAAAACATCTGTTACTAGGCCCTGGAAAATCCGCCAACATGACAAGACATTCGACGATGTATTGCTGAATACTTGTGGCAGCGCCGCCAAGTTGCACACTTTACAGCGGGAACTGCAGTAGAGAAGGTGTAGACCAATTTTTACACATGTGCATTGTGGCAGCAAGAAGGGTAAATGAACCAATTGAACCAATCTTTATTGTGACGTCACGGCATTGGAAATCATGACCAAATAAATGCGCGTTTTATGTATTCTGTTTTTAACAGTAATGTGAGCAAAGTATCGTTTCTTACTAGATCGATGTTTTTCTACCACTGTGCAGTTGACTTTATTTCTATATCTTTGTTTGGTTTCAGGACAAAATAGCTAATTTCGCGACTAGTTGCCGCTGTAATTGGTCTCACCACGTTACCACACCTAGATACCAATTTTATGATAATAACTGCTACCATTCTGAAGTTAAAGGGGAGACTCACGACTTAAGTTGGCGCCCTGATTGTAGAACGTTTTTCTCACATTCTTAGCTAGCAAAAAAAATAAAAATAAAAACCATCTACTGTAGGGAAAATTAGGAATTCAGAAAAAGAACTCTTACAATCAAGGAATCCATTTTAAAGCATTTCTCTTGATTAATTTCTCTAAAAATAATTCAAAGATTATTTCATTGCAATTCATTATTAATTTGTAATAAATAAAATATTAAAATATTCTTATTGCATTTCTTCTTTCATATTTCATTTAAAGATTGAATATTTTACTCGGCTATGAGAAATTATATTTGAATTTTAATATGAGCAATGCATGAATAGTCATCAATACAAATTGGAATTTTTTCACTTTGGCTGAAAATAATGCTCGAAAACTTCAAATACAAGGGCATATATTTATTATTTTTATATTCCAATATATGCGAGTGGTTGCAATTTAAAATTCTAAAAGTAGAAGAAATATCACAGTTTACACCCTCATGTCCTAAAGTCGTCTACGCTCGAGCAGACCCATTTATTTCAATGGTTTATAAGACGCAGAACTCTGCAAAAAGTCGACACAAATTGAGAGATTCGTTTTTAATGAAAAATATCTCTGGCATTTGTCTTCTGTGTGAATCGAGTGCTATTCCCAAAATTACGACTTAATAAAGTGCGGAGATATCAAAGAGCACACACTGGCATTCCCTCTTGCATCCTTTCAGCTGATGCAGACTGAATATTTTACTCCATCATTTGTATGAAAAGAGCTCTCTCATATTATCAGTAAGAATGTTTGAAAGGAAATGTGTGGAACTTGCGTTCAAGCGCTTATCTTTAGGATCTTTCATTATTTGCGCTACAATTGAGATGCATTCAGTTTAAATAAGCTGTTATCTGCTTTACTAAGGAGATATTCTGCATTCTTGAATGAAATCGATACAAAGAGCGGAAGATTATTCGTCGGCAAGTATATTCACATTTTTTTTCTCGTTATTTCTACATGGAAAGAGGGGCACTAAATTTTCTTTTCCTCTGGGAACATCAATAAGGCAATCAATAAAACTTTTAGTTTTCAACCAACTTCTCACCCGAGTTTAATCATGAATAGAATCATTCAGTAGTTTCTTAATATGTCAATTTTTGAAACAACAACTAATACGCTAACCATCATAAGATACGTAATGATAAAAAAGAATGTATATTGCATAAATTATATAAATATCTCGCTAGACTACGTGATTTTATGTGAATTCATTTTGAAAGAATGTTTGTAAAAATATTAAATATATTTTAAACCAAAAAAAATGCCTAGATAGGCTCAAACGACTCACTTAAAAAATAAATACTAAATAAAATATAACTATACAAGCTCCTACGATTTGTACATAATAAAGAACGAACAAAATGAGTAGCTTAGGGGTTAAAAATTTTGCAGTAAATTATATTGCTCATGGATGCTGATTTTTTTTCGAAATTAAATTATGTTTGATATTGAATATTAAAGTTTGAGAAATAATTCAATAACATTTCGTAGGTAAACTTTAGGCTGATTATGCGCTATACCTGTTTCTGTAAAGAATTACAAATGAAGCATATCAAATAAAAATTTCTAGAGTTAACTGCTTTCTAAAATAATATTTTAAATAAAAACTATTCTATTAAATGAAGAACGTAATAATTCAAATAAAAAATCAGCAAAAATATTTTCAACGCTCAAATGTTCACGATAATCTATATACAGGTTTCCCACTTATATCCTTACACCCACCGTAACATCTAAACGGTGACAGCTTAGGCCATAAAGTTGGTGTCTTGGTATAGTAAAAAGGCCATGCGCTACTCGATGAGACAACTTACAACGCCGTCTATCGACAAATTTTGAATCAGCGGTCCTATCTCGTAAACGGTGAAAGATACAAGAAAAACGTCATTTAGAAAGTTGTACAGCACTCTCGATTTAGTACGAAAAGATACCTTGCGTACATTAATACTCAAAGCAGAATGCAAAAAGTGCACATTTGTTTGGTCACGATTTCGAAAATCGTCATGTCATAAAGAGTGGACGAAAGAAATTGAGACACGTCCCTGTCTTCTGGATCATTTATTTATATTGCTCAAAATTCTCTCCGTTAGCCACTATACACATTTTCACTCTGGACTGGATTTCTCGTTGCGCATTGCGTAAAATGGCAGGTGTCACGGCTGCACAAGCATCAGTAATGCGTCGTCGAAGATCCGGCAATGTTGACGGAGGGGTAGCATATACCTGCCCTTTTATGTGTTCCCCTAAGAAGAAGTCCAATGGGGTCAACTCAGGTGAGCTCGGGGGCCACTCTACGAAACCACCATACCCGATGACTTGATTCTGGAATGTCTCCATTAGGTACTGCTTAACATTTGAAATCTTATGCGGAGGGGCGCCGTCATGATGGAACCATACATTTCGGAGTTGGTGCAACGGTAGAATCTCAACAAAGTCGGTTATTACATCCTGCAGAAGCTTCAAGTACCGCTATCCCGTTAAGGTTCCCTCGTAAAATACTGGTCCAATGAGCCTGTCATTAAATATTCCGCACCAAATATTAATCGATCAGCGTAGTTGATGTTGAACTTCGACAGCACATCTCAAGCGACCAGGTATGAACTTTCTGTCTATTAAACATTCCGTTACGCAAAAAACATGCCTCATCCGTCCATAATATGTCTGCCAGGAATGTTGGGTAGTCCTCTAAGTTATTCATCACAAAGTTGCACCACGTGTAACGTCTCTCAGCATCTCTTGGCAGCAATCCCTGTACAGGTGTGAATCGGTATGGATGAACACCTGATTCATTCAGGAATGTCCAAACATGGCTTTTTGAGAGGTCACAATTTTCACTGGTCATTTTTGTGCTGCTCTGAGGATGAGCGAGAGCGTATGCTAGCACATCTTCAGGTTGCACTTTGCGTCCTACATTACGAGGTTAACGAACTCGAGGTCGGCTGGTCAAGCGGCTCATCTCCCTTAAATGTTTTGCAACTTTTAAGATGGTCTGCCGCTTAGGATGCGGTTCTTCAGGAAAACGTTCACGATACGGCCTTGCAGCTGATTTTGCCTTACGCCCATATTCACCGTAAATTAACATCTCGCAATACTCGTTAATGCCAAATTTTGCCATAACCCTCAGCTTTAACATACAACCCATCAGAAACATCCTTTTTATAGTAGTAGTCTGGTGAACACGTATGGCGTGCCATCCTCATTTGTATAATACATGAAATTCATGTGATTTTGATACCAGACATGGTTGAGTTAAGAGACCTGTGTGTTTGGAGAGACGATTTTGCAAGATCAGCAGAAAGTTTTCTTGGTTTGTAGAGACATTCACTAAAACACGCAACCTGTGGGGTCAGAACCATGGTCCTCATGAATGCAAATCGCGTGCGTTTCCCTTGCGTCACGACACAAGCTGGTATTTAGTATGTAATGTGGTCTTTTCTCGCTTCGCTCGCGTTTCACGAATCCATAGTGTTGAAAATCGCAATCAAACAAATGTTCATATTTTACATTCTGTTTTGAGTATGAATGTGAGCTTGGTATCTTTTCGTACTGAAACGAGAGTGCTCTACAACTTTCTAATTTTTTTCTCGTATCTTTCACCGTTTACGAGATAGGGCCGCTAATTCCGAAATTTACCGATAGATGGCGTTGTGAGTTGTCTCATCGAGTAGCGCATAGACTTTTTATATATCTAGACACCAACTTTATGCCCTAAGCTTTCACCGTTTAGAAGTTAAGGAGGATGTGACGGATATAAGTGGGAACCCTTTATATAAAATGCTAACTTGCGTGACACAGAAAAGAGGTTAATTTACCTTTGCCGACGGCAATGATCAGTTTGTTTACAAAACAAAACCGATAGCCTTTTCCATCTTAGACATAGCATCACAGTCTTAGCCTGCGACTATATTCGTTCTGGTGTAAAAGAACTTTTTCTCGAAAAAAAATGAGTTTGAGATGAAGAATTCACAATATTTCTTACAATATAATGAAACTTTGGATGAAATTATTCAAAAGAAATCAGTTAATAATGAAGCAGATGGGCTTAGGCTTTTCAGGAAACGTTTGCATCAACGCCAAAATAGTGATACTTTTCTGTTATACTTACACCATTTGGCCTCTTTTTTTTCTTGGAAATTTTTTTGGAGTGCTGAATCGCCAGTGTGGCTCTAAAAACGTCAGGAAAATCGTGGTTTGCATATAACCGAGCGTAGTTGCTTTGCGCGGGATTAACTAGTAATAAATAAATAAACAAAAAATTAGATATTTGAATAATTTAATTCAAACTTGTATTCTTATATGTGGAAATAAAGAATAAATATTTTATACTAATTTTGTTATTTCATTAAGAATTTTAATAATAACCATTCTAGATGGATTGCGTAATGCCATTAAAGCTTTCATAATTTAACAAATTTAGCAAACAATTAAAAATTATGCTTATTTTAACCAGTAATAAGAAAAACAGAGAATATACTTCGTGATATGGAATGAAAGAACAGTTCTGATATCCAGTATCGTCAAAATTCAAATTGTTAAACAGTAAAAATAAGCCTGACGATCGCCTATAATATTGGTGTCAGAAGTGGGATTCGAACCCACGTCCACATTGTGGCTTAGTGTTGGGTTCCGTATAAATAATAACTCATCAACTTTAACTAACTACTATATTATGCAGAATTAAGATTACATTTTGAAGAAGCATTATTTAAAATTAAAGATATGCACAATTGAAGCACTTCGTCGTGAAATAGGCTTTCGGAAGGCCAGTTGTCTTGTCCTTGTGAGACAAACCCACGTCGTTCATGGGTCTCGTACCGCATTTCATCTCGCCGTCTACTCGGCAGCTTGATGCTCTGACGTCACTGGCGATGGCAGCGCCACCTACAGGTACTCGGTTGGTGGCCCACATGTTCATGCGCAAAAAATATAAAGAACTGTTCCGAAAGTTTATATTTCTCCCAAATAGGTATTAAGACGGAAAAAAAACATTGTATAAAATAGACTAAATTTTGTATTTTTAGATGCACTTGTAAGAAACATGCCATCTACCCATAAAGAATACTGCTATGACCTTCAAAGTAAGTCTCTCTCTGTCTGTTAAAAACTAAAGTCTTCCGTTCACTAGTTTTCTGTTTACTTTCCGCTTGAGTTTAGGAATTCTTTGTTTGTTTGTTTGTTCGTCGTAATGTTACACCACTCCACTACAGACAAAACAAATATTGTTTGAGTAAATGTCTGGGAAATAAACCAGACATGCAACTCAATAGAATTTCACGCGTGGTATTCTTTTCACGTAACTGACGCCATGAGTTAAGAGACATTTCCAACTCTCAGTAACTCAGATTCTAACTGAATAGCCACTTCTCTTGACTTGTCATTTATCTATGTTTCGAAAATGCTTTTCTTCTGAAGCAGATAGCATAAATGAATTTCAGCAAACAGCAAAAATCCGATCGCAAATTTGTAGAACTAATGGAAAATGGTCGTAATGGCAACAGAAATGCAGGGTTATTGATTTAGAATTCAGAAATAAATGTCGAAATAATTTAATACGTGCATTCAAAACTGTCTTTCAATTTTCAATTTATCTCTTTTACTTCACTCAATTCTTTGTTTCACGTTTCGGAACCGAAGTTATTTGTTTAATGATGTTATTTATATCTCTTTCCCGAGTACTACCCCACGTTTCTCTGAATAAAAATAAATTGTATTTAGAGTTTCTTTCTTCTTCTGAAGTTTAATGATGGCTAAATCCCCTATTCATTCGATTGATAAATTTACTTGGGTTATAAAACAATTTGACTCTTTCTGCAATGGACTCCTATCGAAAAAGATAAATGTAGCAACAAATTTATTTCGTTGAAAGGAATTATAAGAATTCACTTATCAGAAAGACTGCGTGATACAAAAGTTATATCATTAAATTTTAGAAGATATTAATATTTTAGTTTGATTTAGGGAGTTTTATTTTTCTCTGTTTGTGCGATGATAGAAAAATTGTAGTATTTGTTGATTCGCAATATCTGTGGAATTTATTATGAATTCTATTAAAAAGATTTTGTTAAAATGTTTCTGTTAGCTTTCGTTCGGGAGAAGGTTAAATTTTAGATAAGGAGCTTTTTTTTTGGGGGGGGGAACAATCTGTTCTGAAAGATTAAATTTCTGAGTTTTGTTTTGGTTCATAGGAATATAAAAATTTTATACATGAACTTTTTCTGTAATAAATATAAATTTGATAAAGTGAAGGAATAGACAAAGGAGTTATGCTTATTTCTTGAAATATTTGTTCCAACTAACAATATGAACATTATTATACTTTTAAAGCACTTTACATTATATATATTTTTATTACAAGCTTTATTATGTATTGCTGCAATGAAAAACGAAATTTCTATTTCGATAACATATAGTCGTATTACTTTACAAGATTGAAAAATTGACATAAGTAGAATGTCTAACAAGAAACAGATTAAAGATAATATCTATAAAAAATTTTATAGAATCGAGGCCTATTACTACGAATAAAGCTAATAGGCGAAAATTAAATTTTTTCGTTGAAAATAAGCATTATTTTGTTAAAAAATTAGGATTCACAATGAATATCAATCCTTTGTACGTAACGATATAAAGAATTAAGGACAATTTCTAAATTGCAGCTAAATTATAAGTAAAGCAATGAAACGAATAGCATATTGGATGCGAAAAACCATCTTGCAGGAAAACAGAAGATTTTTTTCAAAAACTATAATCCGTATGAGAGATTTCTTATATACTTTTTTTATTTCCCAACTCTGACACAGTCGACTTAAATGAAGTAAAGTTCTAAAATTGAGTAATCTGTTTAAATGCATCGACTTGATAGGTTGTCAAAATTGTTAAAATCGAGTAAATAGTTGCAAAATCGGAATAATGCGGAATAATTTTGACCGAAAACATACAAGACAATAAATTATTACTGGTTTGGTGTTGAAGAAATTTGAATTAATTTTTAAAGCAGATAGTTGTTGAAGCCTACG
The DNA here is from genome assembly GCA_013235015.1 of Araneus ventricosus. Classification (NCBI taxonomy): domain Eukaryota; kingdom Metazoa; phylum Arthropoda; class Arachnida; order Araneae; family Araneidae; genus Araneus; species Araneus ventricosus. Next base: position 33,627 of record BGPR01011828.1, read on the forward strand.
CGTCCTTCCATTCGCCGCGGAGTTTTGAGCCATTTGACGGTGCTGAGTTTAATGAACTTTAGCTGTAAACTTTCGTGTTCTGGGGGGTGCGAAGTTGACTAGAGTTCATTTTTCGTTAGGACCGCCTATGCGAACGGAACCCTGTGTCGTATATCCCCTTGGGAATGAGAATCGTGTCTCTTTAAATGTTACTACTTAAAAATTTATTTTAAAATGTGCCTTCATCGTTCATGTTTTTGTTTACAATAAATTTATTTAATTAACAGTCCACTGCTCTTATTTAATTAACAGTCCCTCTGAACTATCCTCCAATAGTCGTGGCCGTAAAACCGAACAAACTGAACACCACACACAGAATTACAATCATCCCAAATTTAATCAGGTTCTTTTTTACCGCGACAGTTATGACTAAGAGACACATACACATGAAATGAACACACCTAGATTAGAACATAAAATCCTATTTTATTTTAACATTACTATATCTTGATTAATATATATTCACACAATAGACTAGGCCTTTAACATCTAGACTGAGGCCCCTATAATACACAAAATTTGGATACCATGGCATTCGGCACGTAATGATTAAAAGGGTTAGAAACAATAAAATGTCGCTAACATTATTCATTATAAAAAAACAACACTAAAGGGTATATTCTAGAAACAAAGAATCTGAAATTTCGATGATGGTTCTGCTTTTTCATAACATTCCAGTCCAAGTGTATTTACGGGCTAATTATGTCAAAAGGCATAATTGTCCGATAAGATAAAAAAGCAAAAGTTCACTTATAATTGTGTTGATTCTCCTCTACTCTGCTGACTAGGCAAAACGTATGGTCATCTCTCGATGCCGTTGGTCTCCCGCAGGGTTGTCTACAGCTGAACTACAGGTCGGCACTGGTGGTTCATCATGAAATAAAATTCACCCGAAGGAACTTTAAACCAAAAATGACTTTCGCGGTGGGGCTGAACCCCAGGATCATCTTCTCCACGACTTTACAGCTCCGAACATAGATAAAGTCCATAAAGGCTTCTCTCACTGCTGCAATATCGATCAAGACTACCCCTCATAGGGATAACCCCCTTTTTTTACTTATAACTGCTCTAACGAGTTTTACGCGCTTCTTTCGGTAACTGAGCGTCTCTTCCTCTATTATCGGTACCTCCTGTCCACCCCCTTCTTCTCCAACTCTCCGGTACGTCTTTTCACTCCGAATTTGCACTAACAAAAGCCCTGACTCCTTCTTTTTCACTTTCCGTCTTCCTTTCCATACTCACATTCCATAAGTATCATTGGTCCAGCAAACAGGGGGGGCTCGAATCAACCCATCCGCTCCCCCAGGGGCCGCAACTCCTGCACCTTCGGACACCCCCCCCCCCCCCATATCCTGTGACAGCTATCGCGACATCTAAAGAAGTCCTATGTGTGCTCGAAAATACAACAAATTATTGATTTGAAACACAATTAATGTAAATACGACAACTGGAATCGCAGTAAATTTCGAATTTGTTTTCTTGGAATATTAACCTTCAAATGTATTCCCTATGCAGCATCTTCGTAATACTTATTTACCTTGAGATATTTTTAATGAAGTCACTTCTTACTCACTCGACACACCTTGCCAATTTAATTTATAAATCTATCAAAATTTTGTATTTACTCAATGATTGTAAACTTCAAGCATTACTCCTGAGTACAGCTCTCGGCACCGCGCTGTTAAATGACAGCACGTTGAAAAATGTTGGTCTTCACGAAACGTGCCGCCACGAAAATTGACACCCATTGTATCGAAATCGTAGTAACTATAAGCATAGAGTATATAGAAGGGGCAGTCATTGAACTATAAGCATAGAGTATATAGAAGGATAGTCATTGAACTATAAGTATAGAGTATATAGATGGGACAGTCATTGAACTATAAGCATAGATTATATACAAGGATAGTCTTTGAACTATAAGCATAGATTATATACAAGGATAGTCTTTGAACTTTAAGCATGGAGTATATAGAAGGGACAGTCTAAGCATGGAGTATATAGAAGGGATAGTCATTGAACGATGATGTTTATATATCTTTTTGTTTACATACATTTTCATATGTCTTCACAATTGCAGACGGCAGATTCCTCTTCGGGTCAGTCTAATTTCATATTATTTTACAGGATTGCTATATTACTGCAGTGTTTCTTTAGGTTATTCTAAGTCTTTAATTGTACATAAATTAAATGGCTTTAGCAATTATAAAGAATAAAAAAATTATTCCAAAACAGCAGATGTACTTCATTAATTATAGATATAAACCAATGCAAAAACTATCCCTTGCAATTCCTTCTCAATCTGCGCAAAAAATAATTGACGACTGCAAATATTTCTGTTCGAATTCAGACAAAATTTTAAATCAAAAATTTTTTTCAGTCTTCTTTTCCGTTCTTTAAACTTGTAGAAACAGTAGATCAGAACATCTTGCCAAAAATGAAAATTTCAGTTGAGATTATAGGTAACTGAGGACGTCCATATTTTGTTGTTTGATACATTTCGGAAAAATTAGACACTTAAATGCTCTCAGTCAATACAACCTGTAGATACTGCGTCAATTTTAATAACTACTTAAAGTCTAATAACTTATTAAAGGCTAATAACTACTTAAAGTCTAATAACTACTTAAAGTATATATCAGGTTCCATGAAAAGTCTATCGTAAGTCAAATATCCGGTATTTGTTCACTGCAAGTCTGTGTGTACTTTCCCGCTAGTTTAGAGTAGATTATAAATTTTGAAAATCCAAACTAGTAAAGCATTTTGTTCTTAATAAATGAGATTAAATATGCTTCATAGATAAATTTCTGGGAAATATCATTATGAAATTTAATTATTTTCATCATCACAGACTAAAATTCAAGAGTGGAATGCTTGTACAGAATTATAACCATATTCCGTGGTGTAATTCTTTTGTTCAGAAGAGTTTCATAAAATGTTGTAGCTGAAGTTTGAATTGTGAAGGTTTTGACTTTCAAATGTCCTTGTAGATTGACTTTTTAATTTTTTACCGATGCTAAATATTTTTATGCTCCCATACAGATATACACTAGAAAATTGGCTACTTAAAATTTATCCGAATAAGGAAGTGTAAAAGAAACTGAAAATGTATTTATTTCTAATTAGTACAATATTCAGATCTTCTGTTCAAAAATTGGATTGAATAAAGTAAGCTTTTATGATCAGAAAAGAGTTCCGCGACGTCATAATTGAAGGAGAATAGTAACTGCACATATAAGCTAACATTTGATTCAACTTTGTTTGAACTTTGTGGGGACTCTCCGTTCTTTTTCCTCCTGCAAGATGTGCAGTGGGATGAAAGATCAAAGAGCGCTCTCCTTGATGTGTGCAATGTAAACTTGCATTGACTCCACTGTAATATCTGTATAAGAATACTAACTGTTAGCTAGTTCAAACTTTTAGAAGAGAGAACTTAAACTAAACACCTTTTAAATCATTTAGTCTTCTAAATTCGTACTTAGAATGATATGAGCTCACGGAATGACATTTACCGAAAAATGAGGTGAGATTGTTTAAGTGGCTGATCGTGTAACAGCGTGGGATTTTTTTGCCTACTTGTGCACTAAGGTGAACTAGCTAACAGTGAGGGACAGCTATTTTTGGAGTTCTCACCGATTACCATCGTGTTTATGATAATCTGGCTTCCACTGTCAGATTTCAAAGTCCACCAGTGATTAAAAATAACGTGTTAGCACATTTTCAGTCCACCTGGCACAATCTCGCAGCATTCAATAATATTCATTTGGAGATTGATTGAGAAATAACTAGGGATCCTGAAGTCACTTACAATAAAAATAACTAGAAAATCACCTGTCATGGTATGACGGGTGCAAATTGCCTCTTCATTCGAGAGATTCCCCGTCAAATTTGACGTGTTTAAATAGATATATATATATATATATGCGAGAGAAATATTTAACATTGATTTAAAACAAAATAAACATGTTTTATGACAGGAAAATTTTTTTTATTTACATATTATTTACATATTTCTTTATTCAAAAAGCCTTTTTGTAAACAACATTCCGTGTGAAGTATTTTTCGTCGTGTAACAATTTTCCTTGTACTTCAGATATCTTTGTGTAATTTTTAACGTTGCCAAAAATATTACCAAATTATATCATTACGATTTCAATAAATAATCAGTTGCATCGTGGCGCCCAAACTATATCACGCGTATGATATACCACTGACGTGATTTACTACTTTTTATTGCAAAACGGAAATTAATTTGAAATATATGATTAATATAATCAAAAATTTCTCGGGAAGTATTCATCATAGCTAGATACATTTTATATCAATAGACAGCAAATTTTATTTCACTATTTTAGAGCTATTAAATTTGAAATTACAACTACAATTATTTTTTAAATTTAAAATTACGGAAATTTAGGTGTTCTAACAATGAAATAATGCTGTTTAACGTCTCGCAGTGTTGTGGCGTGAATTTTATTGTTGATGACGTCAGAGCGTTATCGATTCAGTGAGAGACAGATCTGGGTTATTATATTAGTAATTTATACTTTATTTTACCGATAGAAAATATACTCGCGAAGTTTCGAAACTAAAGCAATTCAAGCTCAAGATTCTCTCATCAGATAGCATACTTCTATTTATGCAAGTTACAGATTAGTACATAAGTCATTACAAGATATATAAAGAATTATATTGTAAATTTTGAAATCTGAAATCTCTTTTCTACTGCAGAAAAAGCTTTTAAAATGAAACTACTTTTCGCACAGTTCGTTAAAATTTCTTAGCCTTAAACACACTTTATCCAATAATTGCATCATACCATTTTTGCTTTTCTCAACTAATTTTAAATAATTTAGTAATAAATAAATAAAATTATTACGTCAGAGCGTTATCGGTTCAGTGAGAGACAGATCTGGGTTATTATTTTAGTAATTTTTACTTTATTTTACCGATAGAAAATATACTCACGAAGTTTCGAAACTAAAGCTATTCAAGCTCAAGATTCTCTCATCAGATAGCATACTTCTATTTATGCAAGTTACAGATTAGTACATAAGTCATTACAAGATATATAAAGAATTATATTGTAGATTTTGAAATCTGAAATCTCTTTTCTACTGCAGAAAAAGCTTTTAAAATGAAACTACTTTTCGCACAGTTCGTTAAAATTTCTTAGTCTTAAACACACTTTATCCAATAATTGCATCATACCATTTTTGCTTTTCTCAACTAATTTTAAATAAATTAGTAATAAATAAATAAAACTATTTATTTTCTATATTTTGAGTGGCAAAGGATATTACTAATAAATAATATAGTAATGGATGTTTAGTATTAGTATGTTTTGAATTAATGAATTTTATTTAAAATTGTACGTTTAAAATTAAATTTCTAAATGATGTTTCGGCATTTCCTATGCTCTTGTATGTAGACTTTCACAATTTTTATAGATAAATAAAAAATCCCGAAGGGTTACGTTAATATCACTTAATTATTAGAAATTTATCTGCATATATTTTCATATTTTATAGCAAATTTTTAATGTCATACTGGATAAAATTTAAAATTCTTCACATTCTTCTGCCAAAATTAATTATTAATATATTCAACATTTACTATTTTATTTACTGTGCCTTACAGCATAAAATGGATAAGAATATAAATTAAAACGATTACCCATATAAAGCATTTTTACATATCAACATACATTTTTCATAAAAGTATGCAATTGATGCAAATTTTTTCCATTTGCATTTATTAAATGCGTTTAAATTTACATGCGTAATCATGAGTTAAAAAATTAACATTTTAACTTTATCCAGTTCTGGTATTTTTGGTATCAAAAATAACGTTACCATGATCTTGGGAGCGATCCAATTATTATGTCACTGACTAAAAGAAAAATAACAATAATTATATGAATCTTAATAACTACGTACAAAATCTGGCTTCCGATCTGTCATTATTGAATCAAAATAAGTAATTTATGCCAATACTCCTTTCTCAGATCTCGAGCGATGGTGGAAGACGCAAGCCATTGAGATGCTTTCTCAGAGATCTTGTTATATCCTAACGATTGGAGAAAGGAGAACTTTTTCCGCGGATAAACTGTTTTCGACTCTAGGTGAAGTTTAAGAGCTAATGGTCTCTTCTGAGAAGTCCATTTTTGGTATGCTCGGGAAACTCCCTTTAAAACTCGAATTAACTGCTATTGGATCGATGATGGGAACGTGCCGGACTTCCAGTTTTCCCATCATTTTTAGGAGATATTTATTGTTTAAAATAATCGGCATTTCTCCACGATACTAAAATTCCAGTTTGTGGGAAAACAGTTAGGTATCATCCTGAAAGAAAATGAGTTCTGGAATCTCGATAGAGTACGATTTCTAAACCTGAATGCTATAAGATTGGCGAATGTAGCCAATATTTGTTTGAAAATATTGTCGGAGGAGTATAAAATGGATCTGATGTGGGGAGAGAATTTTTTTAGAAATTTTAAATGTTTATCTAAAATTGGCGCTATCAATACTAGTACATTTTTATGATTTCATAAGGCTTCTACTAAGTACAATCTTTTCGATGAGAAACGATTTGTAAGAAATCTTGAAGGTGCTTTGGCAAGATTGTGGAAATATGAATTATAAATAATAAATGTGTTATACATAGTAAATTCTGAAAAATTAATATCAAAAGGCTGTATGATAAAAAAAAGAACATGTGATCTGAGAGATCGCCGCGAATAATCGAGTTTAAGGAATAGTTATAAATACTTTCTTCAATGTATTTTAACGCAATCCTAATGCTGATGAAAAGCACTCTGCAAGATTTGTTGAAACAATTTCACGTTTTCGAGATAGGCACGAATGTTTGAACGTGTTCGAAAATTCTTGATTTGTCATTGTGAGTTGTTATCTTTGTAGACATCAATTATAAAAATCTTTTGTAACATTGTTCACACACTGTATTGTAACCTACACTGGCCTCCAAAAGTTAAGGTACAATATGATTTTCGAAGCTCACCATAAAAAAATGGCAGTAACAATAAAATTCATAGTTTATATGAATGATAATAACGAACTTTAAAAAACTTATGCAAAAACGATAACTATCACTTTTATTTTATATAAAAGAACAGGTATATATGAGTGAGAGAAAATATGCAAATATCAAGCTTTAGTAATTTCGTGTGTAAGTTTTGTTGATTTGCAACTGTTGTTAGCAGTTTCGTTGACAATAGCTAGTAGAGTCTAGAAATGTCTAGGAGAAGTTGTTTGTCCGATTCATTAAGGTGGCGAGCGGTCGAATGGACGGAAAATGGGTTGTCACAGGATGCTGCCGCTAGACGTCTCAATGTGTCGCGCAGTGTGGTCCGAAGACTCTGGGATCAATATTAATCCGAATATTCTGTGTCCAGAAGACATGTTTCAGGCCGACCACGAGTTACAACACCTTCAGAAAACCGTTTTCTAGTTCTTTCGGCCCGAAGGAGAAGAAGCACTACTGTGCCGCAGAGCTCGTTGCAGACCACTTTGGAGCATCAGGGAGAAGAATCTCCGCTACTACGGTGCGAAGACGCCTCCATAATGCATGTCTCTATGCATGGCGACCAGTTGTGTGTGTCCCGCTCAACGGAAGACAGAGAAGGGCGCTTATGTTGGTCAAGAGAACACGTTTCCTGGACCAGACAGCAATGGGCTTCTGTACTCTTCACAGACGAGTCCAGATTCACTCTGGAGATCGATTCAGGGCGTCTGCTGATCTGGAGGGAACAACGTACCAGATATCATCAATCCAACACTCTTGAAAGACACAGTTACAGAGGTGGTGGAATCATGGTTTGGGCAGGGATCTCACTCGGTGGTCACACTGACCTGCATGTGAGCCCTTGACCACCATGGAGAAACTCTGACTGGTGTGAGATATCGGGATGAGATCCTCGATCCATATGTCCGCCCATATGCCGGTGCTATTGGTAGAGATTTCATTCTAATGGATGATAATGCACTGCCTCGCTGAACTGTGGTTGTTGAGGACTATCTTGAGGATCACAGTTTGGAGCGAATGGAATGGCCAGCTCAATCTCCAGACCTGAATCCGATAAAACATCTTTGGGACTATCTTGGCAGACAAGTTGCTGCTTTAAGTCCTCCTCCAAGGTCGTTAGTTGAACTTGAACAAGGCTCACTCCGTGTCTGGTTTTCGCTTCCCATTTCGGTGTCCAACAACTTAATTGACAACATGGAAAGTTGATGCCGCATTCAAGTTAAGGGTGGCCAAATTCCTTATTAGAACCCATTTTTGTAATGTTTCTATGACATTTACCACACAAAACTGTGATGTACTTTTTTCTTAAAGAATGGACTTTTCCACCAAGAGTGCATTTTTTTTGTTGTAAATCATTTTTGCGTTTAACTTAAGTAAATTTCTATGTCGCATTCGATAAATAACTGTTTAGTGCACATTTCCTCCAAATTTCGTTGTTTCTACATTCATTCATTTGCAAATTAGACGCAAAAACCGGTTGTATCTTAGCTTTTGGAGGCCAGTTTAGTTTAGTAACCGTATAAGAATTCATTACAGTTGAGAAAATTGTTTAAATGAAAAAAAACACGATTAGAGAGCCCAGAAGGGATATGCTGAGCTACGTATTTACACTATATGAACAGAAGCTGGTCTCCTAGGACGACTTTGACACCTGGAAGAATGAATGTTGACAACACAACTCGGACAGAATGTCGTAAGATCATACTTCAACCTCTACACGGACTTATTAATCAATATAGCTAAAGGCATGGACAAAACAAAACCAGTATTCAGCAGCTAGAAAGAAAGGGTGTTCTTGTAGGATCTCAGTTCGAACAGCTTTTCCAAGATTCGAAATTTGAGGATCTGCGTGAGATGAATGTGATGAAAAAGAAGTAAGGAATGCATTTTGCTAAGTATTAGTTAATTTTATTGGGAATTCCAGCACTGCAAATTACAAAGTTTTCGTTAACGACACGCTGGTTCTGTATGATAAATTTGGTTTAAAGAACCGCTTTCTGAATTCTCCCTTGGATTTTTTCCCACCAGAACTGCGGTGAATCCAGTGATGAGTATGTGAATGTTTTCATCAGGATATGGCTCTAATGAAGCAACGATATCAGGAACAGAGGCCCTCTTCTATGCTTGCAGGCAAATGTTGGATACCCTCAAGTGAAATTCAGCCGAAATATAAGTAGATCATCATAAACTGGTCATTGACGAATTATTTTTTGCATGAAATGTTTTTGTGAATGTTTTGTATGCTTCTTTTTTTTAAATTTATTGATATGTTAGGCTTGTTAGGTTCTTTGCATGAAGAATTCAAGTAAAAATCTCAAATACATATTTAATAGAAATGCAAAGGAGTATTAAAATATTTAATTTTAATTGTATCAGACTTGCAATTTTTTTTAAAAATTCATTTACATTTATTGTTCCTGGTTATATTTATTTAAAAAATATAGATCCAATATATAGTTCAATAAAAGTATTAAGGCGTACAAGTAACATACATATTACAAAAATAATAATAACCGATTAGCTTTTTAAGGTCATATTCACGTTCAGAATATTGAATTAATTATTTTTATATTGGTATCATCAACTTCATATGCTTGTGTTGCACAGTGCAATTTTCCAGAAATCACGTTTTGGATATTTTCTTAAGAAACACTTCGTTTGAGAACACTTATTTGGCGTTGAAAAAACGCTTCATCAATCTTTCTTTATTTGTATTTTATGCTTTTTTTACAAAGAAAGAAAGAACTTTGTGAAAGTAACAGAACTAACTGTTTGACAAAAAGTTGTATTAAAAGATCGGGAACCGAGTTAGGAAGCAGCATTAATCTTTTGACGACTATTTTTGTTGTTCAGAAATGCTAATTGTTTCTCAATCTAAAGTCTGATTATTTTTATTCTTTCTGGTTGTAGGAAAAATGTATTATGGAGCAAAATTCAATGCAAATATAATCAATGTGTATGGTATAAATCTTTTAGAGAAAAATAAGTTAACACTTCAATGCACGATTTTTTAAATTTCAAAATAAAAAAAATTATTTTTCAGGGGAAGCTCACATATAACACCAGAAAAATACACAAAAAAATCAAAATAGAATTGTGATCTTATTAAATTGAATTGAATGAACATTTGAAATCACTATTCCTTTTTTATAAAACAATAAAAAAAGTATTTTGTAAGTATTTTAAATGTAATATAAAATGGTAAATACCTGTAGAAGCAATTGATTAAACCATCAAAGATGCAAGACTCCTTTTAAATGCTAAAAACTGCGTGAATATGTCAATAAGTGTTTCAGAAATTATGTATCGGGAATAACTGACTACCACAGACTTATCAATAGGACCTCTGCTGTCCATGGAAAATGTAACGAATGATTATTATACTTGTTTCTTACGATGTTTCTAATCTAATACAGCGTGTGCGAGTGGACAAAAAAATTATATTCATTATTAACATAAAAAAATAAATTTTCTATCAAATTTGATACAGTAAAATTTGTTGTATAATCAAGCAAAGAAATTGAAGTTCGTTTAATTTGAAAAAATATATGTTTATGAGAAAAATAAACAAAATTTACAATTATCTCGTAAGAGAATGAACGTTTAGACATATTTATAACAATTTTGATTTTAAATTAGAATGTATTTAGACACACACAGATAGGATAATTTTTATGAACAAATGATTTATGTAAATAATGAAACAGTCATTAGACGTACTTAGAATTATTCCTTACGATATAATAATGTATAAAAAATCTTTGATTGAGAAGTTGCCTAGTTTTTTGAAGAATCTACCACCATCAAAGAAGTGTTCTAAATTCTTTTGGAAATTCCGAATATATTTATACAAACTCCGAATATATTTAGCCCACCTTCAAATAGCGAAGTTGTAGAATATTAATTAGAGTTTTGAATTTTAACGAACATTAAAGGAAAATGATTATTGCATGGGGATTCAATAGGGTTCGAATAAGCTTTAATAGTGCCAAAATAAGACAATTTTTCTTAAGAACATATTGGCGGAAATGTCAATGCTCTAATGTATGATTTTTGGACCAAGGCGTAATAAGCGACACAGATCATTATTATTTCCCTCAAACTTTAGGAGTTAGTTTAGTTATATCAATGCCCCATTTTGAAACAAAATAAGATATATTTTGAGAAGATCTCTTCTTCTGGAACTCTCCGGTCTCGAAGACGAGTTCTTACCATCACGCCTCTGCTGTTCTGTAAGACGTCCATTCCTGTAGAGAAAAAAGGTCAAAATTATACAGTAATAGTGAAATACATACATGCATTTTATATACAGAATAATTAATCGACATGGATCAGCAGCGGTAAATTTATGTCGTGAAAAATTTCCTGATGATGCCCCAAAACGAATCGTTTACGAATTTACCCCAAAGGTTGCGTGAAGATGATGTCACAATTAACATTCATTATCTGACGATATACCAGACATCATACATATCTGCTACACAAACAGATGTTGCGAACGAAATTTAACTCAATCCTAGAGCTGATTAAAAGCTCTTTGTAAAAGTTGTTGGAACAATTTCACGTTTTCGCGACAGTCCTGAAATGTTTGAACGTGTTCGAAAATTCTTGATTTGTCATTGCGAGTTTTTATCTTTGTAGACATCAATTATGAACGTCTTTGGTAACATTGTTCACACACTGTATTATAAACTTGTTTTGTAACCATATAAGAACACGATTAGAGAACCCAGAAGGTAATGCAGTTTTGGCGAAGTGTGTTGTTATAATCTATGGATGGGCTCCGTGCCTTCCAGCATCTCGTGCTGGTGGGTGTTTCGTGGTGACTGTCATCAACTTTCAACCGTGTGCTATTTGCAGGTCGTTGAAACCTTTGTGTATAAGAATTTATTAACCTTTTATTCTTTTTGATGGTACGCGTAGAATGTCTGCCTTTCTTCGTTTTGATACACATTAGAGTTGGTAAAAAAATACGCCTTTTGTTCCAGAGTCGAAAATTTCTCCTCAATCGTAACCTTTTAAGCTGAATTTGAATTCAGCCATATATGCTTGGAATCTCAAATTATCATAATAATCCAACACGAAGATTGGTATGGTTACATAAATGTGCCCCATAAAGTTATTCTCCTGTTAGTCTAGTTATTGTGGTATTGGGATTTATTACTAATTATTGGCTGAAACAATTAAAAAGTAAATCTACGAACTGAATGAGAGCTTTGTAATATTTGCTCTCCTGACTTTCACGCCTCCAGATTAGTGTCGGTGAAGGATTCAGTTGAATAAATGTTTACAGCAAACCTCGCTATAAATATACCCTTTATTTTAGAACAGTGTTCTGTAAGATTCAATTTGTATAAACATCATACATATTCATAGCTATTCCATAAACAATTAATTCAATATTTTATTGGAACACGATAACAGCTTCGAGTCTGAAGATATTCACAACTAGTAATTTCTTAAAAGAAAGACTTTCCAGAATAATGGAAAATTATTGAAGTAAACAGTTCCATAATAGTTCATATCACAATATAGATAGTATACTGGAAAGGATACAGATATTATTAAATTTTGACGCTGCTATTGTGAAAAGATTTTAAATTCATTTAAAAAAACCTAAACTTGCTACCTTGTAGATTCTCAATCTAACTTTTTTACTTCATGTTTAATTGTGTATTTACTAGCAGTTATGTGAACAGTAGACCACGCGTTCGGGAAAAAAAATCTGCTCTCCACAGCAATTTTTAAAAGTTCAATCAATGTTGTCATTGCGTAGCCTGGATGTTAAGGGGGACTGAAGACATCCTTTCGCGCACTCGCGGTAAGAAGTCAGCAACACATCCCTAACAGCACAAGATATTTTACGATATCTCCATGATGTTGCTACGATATTCTGAATATCGCAAAGATATCATGTGAATATTGTAGAGCATCTTTTGCTAATAGAGATTTCTATAACATTATTTCTAACACTTGCTTTTCGTTTGCCGGTTAAACCTTAGAGTTAGACACAAATGTACTTGAACAAAGTTGTGGAAAATCTTGCTCTGGGGAGTTGAAGTGACCTTCAAATTTTAATAGCATGGACCATTTCGCTAGAATCTGAATATCACGTGAAAAGAAATTACTAGAATGCCACCATCTTGAAACCAAATAAAAAATAAAAATCCTTACACATACATAGTTTTTAATGACTTCAAGGAATATCCATGCCATATTTAAGGCAAATCGAACAACGCATTTAACTGTGCAATAAATAAATTTACAGACAAACAGATTAAATGCTAATGTATCGAGTTAAAACAGGATTTACCTTCACTCGTTCAATAATTTTTAAAAATCAAATACGTATTAAAATTAAATTT
>BGPR01011829.1:0-24930 GCA_013235015.1 Araneus ventricosus
CAGATTAGTAAGTCTCTTTCTTTTGCTTTATTTATTTACTCTCCAAATACCGGCAGATGTTGATTCCAATTACGTAATATCACGTGCGGGAGAATTGGAGGAAAGCGTAACCCTTGCGATTTTCTAAAAGATAATTAGTTTTGATATTTAATCTGGGATTTGTTTATGATCACTCAAAAGAGTTTTATTATGCTTTCTGAGTAGAATATTTTTCAGTTTCGTCGGTTATTTTTAATGTTTATATTTTTACAATCTATATATTTACGGTAAAAATTCGGCTACAGATCATATTTTTTTTAAATCATCAATGTTAAATTAAAATCTTCTTAATATATTATGTAAATACAATGTTATGGAAGATATCGAAGTATTCTTAAAAATTATATTTAATTCACATTTCAAAATTCCAAAAAAATTTATTTGGCCAAAAAAATCTTGAAAAAAAAAGGCTACAATCTACCCCCACCCCCGCCATTTTTCTCGTCACACTCAACTATCCGGAATTTTCTAGTATCCGGAAATCGGAGTTTCCCGAGCATGCCGGTTAGTTAAGCTTTTACTGTAACTAGTTATTCTGTGAATTGTAGAGCTAGCGTCCTCCCCGCAAAAAAGTCTTTGATCTACTCTTCAATCGCAGTATGTAACGGTTTATCGAACACTGTTATTCATTTTGAAGACAATATTGTTTCTGATGCAATCCTGCTGAATACTGCCTCACGCTTCTTTGTAATCGGATTCAAATTCAATGCTGTAGTGCGCCACAGAACTCATGCAGATTAGGATGGCGCTCGATATGTTTTGTAATTGGTGTCTTTCTTTTAACTGTATTGTTAACCACTTACAGGATTGTATATATTTGTGTGTATGCGTATTATTCTTATTCTGTTCACTTCTGACGGACTGTCTGTCTGGCTGCTCTGCGTAGAACGATGCCAGTAGCTATCTCGAGTTGAGATAAATGATTGACTTTACCCATAATAAAATGTTTTTATGCATTCTTGATGCATATTTACGGATCCTACTATGGTTTGGATTGAGGTCGCTTTTCAGTGGCTCTTAGCGTCACGTGACTTCTCTTGCTTCTGAATGATGTCATAGGAGCGCGCTTAGTTTGGATTTCGATTTTTGTCTTAGCTATTGTATCGTGGAGAAACCAGCATTATCTTTATCTTGAATTCATCATTCCCTTAAGAAATATCCAAATAATCGTAATTAAAAGATAATTTTGGTTTTTCCACGATACAATAGCCGAGACAAAATTCGAAATCCAAACTAAGCGCGCTCCTATGACATCATTCAGAAGCAAGCGAAGTCACGTGACGCTGAGAGCCAATGAAAAGCGACCTGAATTCAAACCATAGTAGGGTCCGTAAATATGCACTCTTGGTCTGCCTTTCTGTTCTGCCCTGCTCAAACGCTATAGCTTCTACTTTTCATAATTTCATGCGCGACTTCTTCGGCATGAAATATATCAGTTTCCATGGACGCCAAAGATTATAATTTGTCTCTTGAGGAAGTACCTTCCTGGTCGCCATTTTACACTATCTTACACTTATTTTATTATTTTACATTTATCTTATTTTTCCCACTTATTGGTCACCTCAAATATGGGGATAAGAACCTGCCGTATAAATAAGCAGAGTCTCGCTTCCTGGTGGGATTTAGTTATGGTGGTGTGGCTCTAAAGACCCATCTCCGAAGACGGATCGTACCCGCGTAGAAGAGGGAGGGGTCGTCTCATGAGCCGCTTGTAATGGGGCAGGGGCGACCGGAGGCCCGGGCAAATCGGGAAAATGCCTGTGGCGCCAAAACATGAGCGGGAAGGGAAAAATGGTTTAATAGACTAGAGCTCCGAAAAAACTAGAAATATATATTTAAAATAAGTTTGGTGAATATATTATTTCAAATTAAATAAGACCATTGTAGAATCCTAAATATATCTAGAGTTTATAAATTCTCACCATGGTATTGTTAAGTCATATTTGCAGGTAAAACACGCATATTTCTATGTTCTAAAGAATGAGGTTTGTTCAACATTTAGAATACAGACATTATAGAATTTAAAAAATTCGTTGGTTTCGTGTGGGGGACGCCATATTGTTGCCTTGTCCGGTTGGTAAAGTTACCTCGGGCCCCTTCTGTAATGGGGGCTATTATGCACGGACCACAGTGCCCAATTTGCTGTCGTGGTGGCCGGTCTTTGAGATGTACTGCATGGCTGAGGCTTGGGCAGGGTATTTTGTATTGAATTATACTATCTTACAAAGCTATTTTCACAGTCATAAACCAGTCAATGCACAATATTGCACACTTTTATTAGACACAAATTTTACCCCCTGTGTTTTTAAAGCTAGCACTTTAATTTATTAATAAAATTACATTAACAATGTACCGGAAGAAAATTATAGAAAATTTTACGGTCTTCAAATTTTTATAGCAATATTCCGTAAGTGCCAACATTCAGCGCCAACTCTCATCGCTAAGATTTGGCAAGTTTTTGTGCAGGACCTTGCTAATGGCAGTGTACCGAATTCAAATAAATGAAGGAATTGTATTTTCCCCGTCTAGCTTAAAAGCGTAAGTTTAATTCCTTCCTAATAATATTTTTTCACTTTCCGAACAAGCTCATTTGAATAATTGTTGTGTCAGCGGAAAGATATTGAAAGATAACGATCACGCGCTCTCTCCGTGCTAATCACGTGATGTGTGGGTGTTTCTTCGTTAAAACCAAGTGTAATGTTTGAATCCAGAGAGATGGCTTATCGAAATTAAGAAGAACGGACATGTGGTAGATTGGTGAGCGTAAGAAGCTACGGGGTTCTCTTCTCTGTTAGCACGGCGGCAATGGGCGATGGCTACTAACCTTTTTAAATGTAATGCAAGTTGATATTTAACTAAGTAACTAACAAACCCTAAATCTCTCTTGTCTAATATGTAAATAATCATATGTGTAAATACCTTTCTCATATTATGTTTAATAAATAAATAATTTAATTTTAACTACTGTTTCTCCTCCTTTATCTTTAGTGCATTTTCCCCTAGAGTGTTCCTTAGATGAAGTATTTTTACCAGTAGGCGGGTTTGGGATTTAACCACCCACCCCTTCCTATAGAATTATATCCTCGCCCGGGATCTATAAAGATTGAAATGTAAACTTCCTATATAAATGAAGTTCGAAAATTAAAGAAAACATTTAGGACTATAAAAACAAATATTGTCACGTAGAAATGAGCTTGCTACACGAGGTAACTAACAGAAAGATTTATTTAGCCGTAGTACTCTACACGGACAGCACCACAGCTGAAGACTTATTCAGCTGTGGTCAATTTATATACCTAGTGGAATGTTCTAGAACACTCCACCAGGGGGTTATTTCATCTAATGAAAGGGGTGCTGAAGATCTGTACCAGGTACTGATCAACAGAGAGGTCTGTACAGTACATCAGTTTGTGACGTGTTGCTGTCAAGTGGATGCCATGAGTAAAAGGCGAGTCGTTAAGCCACGATATGAGAGGCTACCAAATGTCACTCCTATCTCTACTGCAAATATAATTTATATAAATTTCATCCATGTAAATAACCCCCTGGTGGAGTGTTCTAGAACATTCCCCTAGGGATATAAAATGACCACAGCTGAATAAGTCTTCAGCTGTGGTGCTGTCCGTGTAGAGTACTACGGCCAAATAAATCTTTCTGTTAGTTACCTCGTGTATCAAGCTCATTTCTACGTGACAATATTGTCAACTATTTATTTATTGAATTTTACACTACCGCATTCTTGCAAACTAAATTAGAATACAGAAAACTCAAGTTCTTAATCTTGTAATTGGTCTTTCGAGAATTAGCTGTTATATAACTCGATGTTATTATGTAAGACTCGAGCGCCGGAAGTTAAGTCAAAATTCCTTTCTAAATCAACTCAGATTGCAGCTCAATTTGCGGTGACGCAGTGTGAAGAAATAAGTTTCTACTAACAACAATAATACAATGAAGGAAAAATTAGCAAATGCCTTTCTTATCACAAAAGTAAGACCCGGACAGACAGACAGCCTCTCTTTGTGTATTGTGAATCCATCCGTTTCGCTAATTTGCCATTAAAAACAGACTAATGGGTGGATGCATTTTTGTATTTAGTATAGAAAGTTCCGCTTAAATACGATTAGATAATGAAAAACAATAACGATCAATCTGAAAGAAAGGAAGTGGAAATTTCTCTTATCGCAGAAATTGAAATGATAGCCAATATTGGTTCAATGGCTATTCAGTATTGACCTATAAGGAAATCAATATATGCTTGTGTACATCAGATGAAATCATATAAAGCTTATTCGCACATGATGATCGCCTATAATGTTTATCATCAGTGATATAACGAGGAAAGTAATGTATTTTATATCTGAAACAACGTTTTGAGATTTTGAATCATTCAGATGCTTATAGAAAGAGTAATTCTTTTCATTCATTGTGTTAAATGAAACTATTTGCGGTAAAATATTTCTTTATTGTTTAATCAATATAAAGGCTTCCTAGTGTTGTCTTGGAATTGTTATCAACTTATTGCCATAAAAATTGAGATAGTTTTTTGCGGAATACAAAAATTGTAACAAAAAATCCTTCCTTAGGTTGGTTATTTAAGAAAAGCTTGTCTGAAATATAGAAGTAGGCATGTTAAATCAGCTGTGAAATATAAATTTATATAAGTTTTAATATAAATAAATTACGAAATGAATCATAATCAGCAAAATCCATCTATTGTCTTCTCTTTTTTGCTACTCATTCACAAAGATTTTTTACAGCCCTCTTTTCATTTATCTTTATTTTCACAGGTCTAGGTGCGGAGCAGAAGGAAAATATGTATCTAGTTCGAAAATAATTCGATTAGCTAATTTTTGAGACTAAAATTTACTTATTGTTACAAAGCTATAAAGTTGTTTCCCTGAGATGCTAAACTTGGCGACAAACTTGGCGATAAATTTGGCGACTTGTCGGCAAAGTTGGCGACTTTGGCGACAAAGGGAATTTTCTAGAAGGACCTCAAACTTTCCATCTATTTCTACTGGTTTCATTCTAGAGATTACGTCACTTCCTTCATAATGAAGTCACTTCCTGTTGAAAAGTATAAAGGCAAGCTCTCGAGCCAAGAAGAGTGAGTTGGAATTTGACCTGCAAGCAAGCTGGTGAGTTAACAAGAAACCTTTGAGCGCTGTGTTGAGATTTATTGGTAGTCTCTCTTGTGAATTTTTACTAGTGCTGTGCTAATACTTGTGCTACGTTTCTTTGCTTGGGAATATTTGTAAAATAAAGAGCTTTATTTTTTTAATCCTGCTTATTGGATTGCATTCACGTACACCCACAAAGCAAATTTTGTTACATTATTAATAAAGAATATTCTCTTTGAATGTATCAAAAGTTTGGAAGATATGCATTTTTCTTAATCCTGAGTATAAAATGGGATCTAGAGAAAACTTCGAAAATAAACTAAAGACTATTTTAAGCAAATATTTACAGAATGTTCAGGAAAGTGGTGACAATAAAGTTCCTGTTTAAATTGGTTGTTATTCAATAAAATAAAAATTATTTTAACCAATACTGGTGAAAGAAGATTTTCAGTAAGAACAGTTAAAATATTTATTGTAACCTCGCCCCTTACTCCGGTGGTTGGCGTTTTATATACGTCATAAATTTTGCACAATAAAAATGAATCGCGTTTCGTGGAAAAAGAATGTCATCTGTAATGAAAGCGGAAAAAAATAGTATATATGTGGGCCACCAGCCGCAGCCGAGTACCTGTAGATGGCGCTGCCATCGCGAGTGACGTCAGAGAATGAAGCTGCCGAGAACAGGGGAGAAGACGACGAGGCGGGATGGAACGACGTTGGCTTGGTTCCTCAAGACCAAAACACGAGATGAAACGACGCGATGATTTGAAAGACGATATACGATGCTAATGAGTGCCATCCTTATCATATGACGAACTTAAACTGTTTCATTTGTAAATACCTTTAACTGTAAATAATGCTTCTTCAAAATGTAAACTTAATTCTGCATAATATAATAGTTAGTTCAAGTTACTGTGTATTCATTTATGGAACGCTAAGCCTACCTGATGACCGCCTACATATATGTATTTGGCGCACAAAACACGTTCTTGGGCTGATGATGTAGCTAAAAAAGCATTTTTTTCTCAAATCACATCATTAGATAATGCCGTGAAGGAAAAACAGCATTAACCTTCTCCCAGTAGCCTAGTGGGTCAAGGTATCGCTTGGCTGAGGAACCTTAATCGGAAGTCAAAGGTTGCGAGTTTTGTCCCAGGCCTCTTAACCATCATTATCCAAGAACTAGTAGACCAATGTGCGCTTTAGGAATGAATTGCTCGAAGAGCTCGGGATGTTTTACTGGTTTTCGCCTACAAGTGAAATAGAAATGTGGCAAACCCTCCCGCTAAATGTCCTCCAGGAATTTTCCAAATTCTGGATCTAAAATCGGATTTCTATTTTAGGAATTACTTAGGTACTCCTGGCCGCTTTGACCAAAAGAAGCTTCACATTTATAAATATTGTTACAAAAATCGTTCTGTGAGTTTATGGTGTAAACAGTCCAACACACAGGATAATGGAGAAAGAAGGTTTATTCACAAAAATGCAGGAAAAACACACAGCACAGGTGAGAGGAAACAACAAATCTTGCACAGATTAGCAATGTCAAGAGACAACAATTCACAGGTAATAACAGTTCAGTACTTCGAGATTTAGCAACTCAAACAGTCAGCAAATCAATAATAACGACAATAACAGCTCGCATTGCAGACGAAACTCCAAAGTCGTTCCAGTGGATCAACACACACCCTCTCTGATCCAAGTGCGGCTCCTATATATTCCCCACGACAGGCCGTGACGTCACATGGAGTTATCTCGTACATTCGAGCGTATTTTCTTTCCTAATAGAGATATCGAGAAAAGGGTCGCATTTTCTGGAATCATCGATTTGTCGCCAAGTGGCCAAAATGGTCGCCAAGGTCAGGGATCCCGGAATGGCCGCTGCCTGTCACTCCATGCTTACCCCAGTAAAATTCCCTCTCCAACTATAAGACTACAGAGGCAGGAAAGCGATATTACATCTTTGTAACAATATGCTACACTGAACTAAGGGAGATTAGTCACAACAACAAAAGGTATAGGAGCCGTCCACAAATGATGTCACGCTTGGAGGGGGGGAGGGGTAATAAGAAGTGTGACATCATACATTTTGGTTAAAATAAAAACATCTAAAATCAGCAGATTAAATTTTTAAGTTATCATAATTTGAGGGTATTTTTTTAAATCGGGGCTAAAACAACAACTTTCATGTGATTTTTTTCACTTATGTTCCTTTCTTTTCAAAAAAAGCATTCAGTGTGGGTTCTAAGAATATGGTAGCAGCAGAAATTCTTCACCATTAGAAGAAAACCTCCCCCTGTCACTCCCTTGAAATGTCCAACAAAAGATACGCCGCCCCACCTGGGTGAGCGGTAGAACTGGCAGTGGCACAAACAGGTTGATCTTATTGAGGCGTTTTTTTTAATTCAATCTGTTTAAGAGTATTTTGTGTTCATAAAGTAAAGATGAGATTTAAAGAAAAATACATCAAATTCCAAAATACTACTGTTTTCAATTGCTCTTTTATATTAATATTATTACTATTGTATATTAATTAGGTTTTTTGTTGTAAACCTTAATCTTATTTCATACAAAATAAGTACAAATCTAATCATTATTATTGTTATGCTCACAAATGTCATTAAAACACATGGTTAAAGTTTGAAAATAAAATTGGAAATATGATTTATAACGTAGTACTTTGTTTCTGAACTGCAAATATATATTTATGTAATATAGCGTGACATGTGACAATGGGGAGGAGGTTCGTATGATGAAGTGTGACACTTTGTGACAAAGGGGGGTCAAAAATATTGAAAAAAGTGTGTCATCATTTATGGACGGCTCCATAATTATGAAAACATTAAAATGAGAGTATTAATAACTCAAACATAGTTAACAATCAATTCCCATGAATTTTCTTTATTTTTAATAACATTTATTAACATTTTAGATGTAAAGATGCGTAAATTTTTTTATCTGCCACTTCCGATCTATTAAAAGTTTTCCAAAGATAGCTTTTTAAAATTTTTTCAGAACTGCTTGTCAAGCGACTTTCAGCGCTTTTCCAATGTAGATTCTGATGCTTTTTGGTGACTTTTAGATTATCACGCACTATACAAAAATAAATAAATAAATAGGCGTTTATGAATTATCATCCTTTTCAAATTCACTTATTTTTCCTTTCGAACGACAGTGGGTAATTTCACAACCATTTTCTCTGCTATGAATGTAAATTGTAACTTTCGTTTCTGTTTAAACACCGTGAAATTACTGGATATGGATTTTCTTCAGTGTATGAAAAGCAAATTGGGATGCATTGTTTTCGTTAGTAGTTCATATTATCGACTTAAAAAATTAAAAAGTAAATAAAAATTTATCTTATTTAATACTGCTATATGGGAAAGTTGGAAAGACGACAGTTATCTTCAGCCCTTTTGAGAAATCTCGTTTACTTTTCCTAAAAATAGTGACAATCTTCAGTAAGATATTCGGTTTTTAAGATTAGATTTAGGAAACTGGAAGCTAATTTTGAAATAAAAGCATTTCCGATATGTATGCATTTGGTTAAATAACAAATCATGATAGCCTAAAGCAGAACCTCAATCACGTACAGAAATATTATTACCTTTAATTTATAAATCTGTTTTCGTCTAAAAGAGATAAACACATTGAAAAATATTGAAACATTTCAAATGAGAAAAACATGTGATTTGAAACCTTAAGATTAAGGCGATAGATATTCCACTGCATATCAAAATTGACACTGTTTGTCATGCAACAGCCGTACGCAGTTTATTTTTGTGAAACACAAATATTACTAGAATGCTACCCGTCTTTTCTTAAAAGAATTGTTCTAACTCGCCTCTGTGATTTAGACTTAAGAAATTTTTCAAAAAATATTAAAAATAAAAAAGAACTGTAACGAATTGTTTTCAGGCTTCAGTCTTATATACTGGACTGAGACTGCTTTACCACCGTTTTTTTTTATTGTATTGTTTCTCGAGAAGATGACTGCACGTAATGTGAATGCTTGTGATTGTTTATATTCAAGCTTGAAAAAAACAAGTTCTTCAAATTTTCAGGACAACTCAACTACTTTTAACGTAAGACTACGTTCCTCCCATTGGGGTCTCAGGAAGGAATTTTATTCACACGCCAAAACGCCACAAAAAACGTTGTATGGGAGATCCTCTATATTTCGGTAACTACATATGTTAAAACATAACTAATGTCTTATTTTAGAGATAAAGGGTAACAACAGAAGTTTAAAAAAAATTGAAAATCAGAATTGTAGTTCAGCAACTACTCAGTCGCAATGTTTGGCAAAAATACGCATGAATTGGTGACGCGATCCTCTATATCTCGGTAACTACATACGTTAAAAACAATTAATTTACAATTAATGGTCAGTCGCGTTTTATACTATCTTCTTCCTGTTTACATTCATTCGGGAGTAGATGCACCCCATTTGAAAATGTTCTTATTCATTACACTTATAAATTATTCAGAGACAAGTTTGCTGATCGATGAAGAGGTTCATATAGATAAAGATGTTCCAATTATTGTTACGGGTGACATTAATGTAGATGTCAAAAGGAATGAGAAAGCGTTTGGTTTCATGAAGAAGCATTTTGATTTGATCATGGTGCCAACAAATTATCCTAGTACTCTGGGGAATTCATATATTGATTCAACTTTTACAAGAAACATTAGTCCCGAATTATTAAATTATGTAAGTTACTTTTTATATCAACGACCGATCCTACACAGAATTGTAACATATCCACACACGATTGAAGAATTCAAAACAAAAGAATTGACATTGTAATATATTTTATTAAGAAATAAATAAAACAATTTTCATTGTAACCTTAGTTTCATTTTATTTCGCCAATTTTCCATGCATTAGTATTTCAGAGAAACAAAAGAGAATTGAAAGTAACTTCGAGGAAAAAAAAGAGAATTGAGAGTAACTTCGAGAAACAAAAGAAGAGCACGAGTAATTTCGAGAAACAAGAGTATCAAGAGTAACAAAGATAATCCGAGAGGCTTCGAGAAATGAAAGAGAATCGCGAGTAACAAAGGAAAACCGAACAAAAGTGTCACGCGAGTAAAGTAGTCCTACGCCTTTAACATCAGCGGTTGTTTGAAAAAGACAGCCTCCCGTCATTTTATGTATAAATAGCTGAAATAAAGTATATTTTTGATATTAAAAACAGCTATTGCTTTAGTCTTATGTTGCAGAAGCAATTACAAATCAAAGAGACTATGAAGAAATTTAGTTTCTGATACATATTTAGAAAGCGATTAAAGCCTAATTCGCTGAAAACAGAGTGAAAAATTCTTATTGTAAAACTAATTATGCAGAGTGCCAACTTAAATAAGGGTTTCACTCTTAACTTCTGAACGACGGCAGCTTTAGTCATGAAAGTAGTGTCTAGGTATAGTAAAAAGTCTATGCGCTATGCGATGAGACCACTTACAACGCCACCTAGTGGTAAACTTTGGAGTTACCGTTCCTATCTCAAAAACGATGCAAAATAGTGGAAAGATGTCAATTACAAAGTTGTACAGCGTAATCGATTTAGAATAAAAATACACCTTGTGCACATTAATACGAAGAACAGAAAGCTTAAAATGCGCATTTGATAGTTCGCATTTTCCGAAATTGTGACGTCACAAGACATGGACAAAAGGGGAAGATGTTATTTTTCGGGCAAAATGTGGCCCCATTATAGTTTTTCCTGTGGGAATATCTCAAAAAGCAGGTGTGTGTATTTTTCCTCCAACATTACAGGAAGTATTACTGTTGCTTGTGGTTGCGCACCGACTATATGCTAAAACGTGTCCAACGTGAAAATTAATCAAGGGCTCAAATCTGTATTATAGATGACGGAGAGCACTTTGAACACCGAAAATAAAGGTATCTTGAGTTAACTAATTGTTTTTCCTCTTTTTAATCCGTTTTATGACGTCACAATTTCGGAAATCCCGAATAAACAAATGTGCATTTTAAACGTTCTCTTCTTCGTATTAATGTACACAAGCTGTCTTTTTGTACTAAATCGATTACGTTCTACAACTTCGTAATTGACATTTTTCCGCTATTTTGTACCGTTTTCGATATAAGAACGCTAACGCCGAAGTTTTCCACCAGGTGGCGTTGTAACTTGTCTCATCGCATAGCGCATGGACGTTTTACTATAGCTAGACACTACTTTCATGACTAAAGCTGCCGTCGTTCAGAAATTAAGGGAGTAGCCTTTATTTAAGGGGGCGTCCTGTATGTAGAAATGGATTTAACTCAGCCATTTTGTGAGCTCACTGTTGATTACTATCCCAGCCAATTAATTAAATGTCTAGCCGGTAAGATACTTGTTCAATCTTCTTTTTCTTTAAAAGAGGCTTTTGAAGAGTTATAGTATCAAGTACAGCCTATATTTACAATCGATAACTCGAAAGAAATTGTGCTCAACACTATTAAGTTTGAAACACAACATTCCACAACGCTATCATTGCCTGCCTCCCTTTCAGTGAGGTTTGACATATTAACCCACTCTTAGGCCATGGAAATTATACTTACAACAAAATTCATCAACTTTTAACACTCTGATTCCTAAGCCGGCCTTAACCGGCCATGCGACTTCTATATTAGTGGGGCGGATTTCGGCCGGTTGCTGTTCCGAAAGGGGGGAGAAGGCAATTGGGCGAGTGACCATTATAGGGACCCTTAAGGGAGAGATGAGAGATGAAAGGCCTGCCATTCATATCTCCCACCACCCGTAGTGAGGAGAAAAGGGGGAACGGGGCGGACGAATCCATTCCACATATCAATTAGTAAGCAAGCCTCCGTATACAACTGTACTCCGATTTTGAGAACTCTTAGCAGTCAGAGGGTTAAATATCAATGTTAAGCTATTTTACCCCCTCCGATTAGAGCTGATATATCTTAAAAACTTCAGAAACCACAAAATATATTAATAGACATTTTGGCCACAAAATGTAGTTTTAACAATAAAATTAATTATTTTATTATTGTTCTTATTTTGAAATTGTACCAACAACTAACACTGAAAAGATGGCTGTGGTATGCTCTCGCCAAATTTTTGAGATTAAAGCAAAAACTTATTGTTTCAAATTCTAATCACAAACCATAACGACGTGTCTCGATTTCTCAATTATTAATTTAATTATTTAATAAATCCAATCAATTTTATCTAATAATAAAAAGAAATTTTATTCTTAAATCTGTATCAATTGCAAAATTATTTTAATACACTATCGATAGAAAAAAATGGCCCTTGCTTTAAAATTTGAGAATCATTGCTCGAAATCGTTTATCCAGTTTTAGAATAAAGTATTCGACTGGTTTAAAACCGTCGTTATTGATGTAATTATCAAAAAAAATTTTATGGCTTAATTTTGTAGCCCGTTTAATCAGCTTTCTAAAACTGTCCCACTTTTTACTCTACGTGAATTACAAATGGAGTTACAGCTGTTTCATTACCGAACTGTAAGCATTATTTTATGTTGCATGAAAACTTTAAATTATAGAGGGACGAGACTCAAGTTTGTGTGTAGTGCTGCTGAAGAATCCAGTCAATTTTAGGATCCATTTTTATTAGGCTACGTTCCACAGCACAGAACATTAAAGTTACAAGACACAAGACAAGACAGAGAACAACATCACGAGACAAGCACACAGACAAGAATGACAGAGAGGCATCATGGGGAAAAGATGGCTCCAGTAGCGCCACCTACCATAGAAAGGAGAAGGCAGTTGATTGTAACCGCTACAAAATGTGTTTTCTGAGAAATGATATTTTTGTGGAAAACTGTCGACCGTAACAATAATTTCTCAAAAAGTTATTCAAGTATTGATATGAAATTTTCTGAGATTGTTTTCTGTAATATGCTTGATGTTTTCCTCTGAAAACTAAAGTCAATTTTAAAATCAAGTATTATTTTTAAGCGCTTAAATATAAACGAAAAGCATTTTTTTATGAAAAATTACCAGTTTAGTAACTATGTCCACTTATATCTCAAAACTATTTTGAAGTGCAAGAAATATTTAAGAGCATAACACAGATAACTGTCGTAAAAATGTACTCCTACAAGGATTTATGTATATTTAGAAAATGATTTTGTGCATGGCTGTTAGCGTAAGGCAAATATGTTAGTCATTTTTCTTCAAATTTCTCAGTTTTTTTAAATATTATTTTGAAAGCCTAGTTTTACAATATTTTCACAGTTTTAAAACATATGCAGTTGAAAAATAACATTAAAAATATATATAAGTAATTTTTCAAAAAAATGTCTCCGAACACAGTCGGATACCTTAAAAACAAGTAAAGAATTAAATTCAAGTAAAACGGTCTGATAGATGGATGGATCATTTTATCATTAGGTCTCGTTCCGCAAGGCTTATGGCTAGGACGGGGAAGTTTACGCTCATCATTAGGATTCATCCCCCGGGGGGAACACCTCGAATACACGGATATGAATAGCTGCCGGATCAGTAAGCGGGCACTCCCTACCCCTGGGGTTATAGTAATGGCGGGGCTCTGGGTCCCTCCACCGGTGATAGTACGAATCTCCTTCGGGAGGGATCAGGCCGTGGCCTGGTGATAGGCTATAGGAATCCGGCCTCAGTATTCGAGCTATTGCAGAGGTTGTTATTGATGGCGCCGGATCTTAGGCAGGTCGGGGGTGATCCAGCTTGTTCTGGTTATCATTAGGACAGAAGAAGCGATAACTATAGTAGTAGATTTGATTTCTCTATTTCATTAGTTTTTCCATGAGTAACACAGATTTTTAAAAACTTATTATACAGTGTTAGCCTAAATGAATCACCGGGTTTCAAAACACTGTGTGTTGAGAGGTATACGACCTACAAAGACGGGTCATACATGACAAGATACATACACTCCCCAAGTTTAAAAGCCCTCATCTGGCTCTCGTGCTCGCTAGATGGCAGGCCTGCAGCGGCACTGTACAAGATGGCGGCAATGCAGGAGAAGAGTTTTTGTGTGTTCGAATATGCGAAGTGTTCTTCGGTTACGAGCGTTCAGTGTGCATTCCTACGCAAATACGGAAAAGCTGCTCCTGGTCATTTGTAGTATGTACCAGAAACTTGGTGAGTGTATGTATCTTTTCATGTATCACCCGTCTTTGTACGTCGTATACTTGTTAATAAAAGGTCCTTTGAAACCAGATGAATCAATTAGGTTAACCCTGTATTTTAAAAGCATTTATCAGTTAATAAATTGAATTTTTAGTATTTTGCCTAAGAAACAAAATTGCATTAATAGGTATCTCACAAGCATTTTAAAAATCACGTATATATCCTTGATTGGAACTGGGTGAAAGTAGTTTCAAGATTAAAATATGCACATAAGGCAATTTCGTTCAATTTAGATTCGCCGTTTAGCTGAGATAACCTGTAAGCATATAGTAATTTTTTCCCTTACTACGTTAGAAACCATAGGAACAATCACGGTTGAATAGACTTTTACAAAGAAACTGCGAAAGAAAAAGCATTTTTATAACCTATTTTTCAAAATTTAATGAAAATAAGAGTTCCTTATCTAATCTGCTATGAAAATATTGCCACAAGGGGTTCACCCTCAATAATTACAGAAATTTCAGTAACACTCGGGCTTTCGGGCCTCTAGGCTTTCTTATATCTGAATATTGTTGTGATTTATCCGAGTTGATCAAGTGTAGACAAGTCCATGATCCAAGGACTCGTGATAAAGGGGTAGGATGTCAGTTTCTGTTGATCAAGTGACCAAAGTAACCCTAGGTAGAAGTCTGACTTAGCTTCTTTTATGGGGGTAGGTTGCTTTTGCTTTTCTGGAGTAATTTGAATGTTAGTTGGAGAGGACGGGGGGTCTGTAGAATATCTCTTAATGTTTTCTTCTCGGACAAGTCATAAACATGAATTTAATGTCAAATTCACCTTTATTTGGCCACCTTCTCACTCAAAATTGCAATATACAGGAAGTCCACACTTATCGTGGTCTAATAGCTTATTTCTAAACCGTTAGAGTTAGACATATAGTTCCAATTGGAAAAATGCTTTAAAGGAAGGGAAGAATTATACGAGGGCAATTCGGAAAGTAACCTCCAAATCGCTGTCAAAAACAAACCAGCACAGAGGAGAAAAAAAAATTTATTTACATTTTAAAGGTACAACTCTCCTCTATTTTTCAACATAATCTCCCCCATTATTCAAGCACTTGTCGTACCGTTTTACCAATTTACCAATTCCTTCTGCATAAAGAGCAGCCGCCTGCGATTTTAACCAATGTGTCACAGCGTTTTTAAGTTCCTCATCGTCAGCGAAATGCTGTCCCCCAAGCCACTTCTTCATTGTAGTGAACAGATGAAAATCAGAATGAGCCAAGTCCGGCCTGTAGGGAGGATGTTGAAACACATCCCATTTGAATTTGAGCAAACCTCTCCTGTTCTTACAGCAGTGTGAAGGCGCGCGTCATCGTGCAGAAGCACAACCCCAGAACTCAGTAGGACGCGACGTTTGTTCTGGATGGCTCTTTTCAGTTTCTTCAACGACAGTAAACTTCGGAATTGATTGTTGTTCCACGTGTCATGAATTCGATAAGCAAGATTCCTTGAGCATCCCAAAAGACGGTAACCATCAGCTTCCTCGCTGACAAAGTTTGACGGGTTTTCCTCAGCCGGGTTGAATAACCGGTATGACCCCATGCCATAGACTGTTGTTTTGTCTTCGCATTGACATGCGCTACCCAAGTTTCGTCACCAGTCACTATTCTGTTCAAAAAGTCCTCCCCACCCGTGTGGTACTGGGAAAGAAATTTTAAGGCAGCGCCCATTCGACTGGTTTTGTGGATCTCCGTGAGCATTTTTGGTACCCATCGAGCACAGAACTTCCGGTATCCTAATTTTCCCGTTACTGTCTCATACAAAACTGTCCGAGAAATGTTTGGAAGGTGTTCTGAAAGTTGGGTGATTGTGAAATTACGGAGCAAACGAATTTTTTCATCGATTTCTTTGATGAGATCAGCACTCACTACAGACGGCCTTCCACTCCTTGATTCGTCATGGATATTTGTTCTTTCGTCCTTGAAAAAGCGTACCCATTGACGCACTACACCTTCACTCATAATGTTTGGCCCGTATACGACACACAATTCACGATGGATATCCGCTGCTGACAGTTTTTTGGCCCAAAGAAATCTTATCACTCCTTGCATCTCACATTTGGCGGGATTTTCTTTTGAGGCACATATTTTGTCACGTTATAACTAGCAAACGCTTGGCTCTATGACACTCTCACTCGCCGACTGGAAGCTTACTGAATCACAGATTGCTCGTGCATTCGATTGAGGGCGCTCCGAACCGTAATTCCAGCGCCGCGCCCAAACGGCGGTTAGTTTCCGAATTGCCCTCGTATTTCATGTTTTTGAGTCACTAAATATATTTCTGAAAATTTTACGAATTCTAATTTTTATACGGTCTTCCCGGTCCTATCAGTGATATTTAGTAAAGTATTCTTCACGCACTAACATTTTAAACAAAAAAGACTAAAACTAACTAAGTTATGGAGCTTTGAATTTCATGATTGTAAACCAATCAGCGGCCTCGACGAGTCAATGTTACACACTGATTGGTGGATCGTCTTCGAGGTGGCTGTTGAAATGGTGTAAAGTTGTCTAAGTCAGCGATGTTCAAAGCTCAATAACTCGATCAGTTTTAGTCGCAGAAGAGTGTTTTTTGTTTAAAATGTTAGTGTGTAAAAAATATTTTACTAAATATGACTGACAGGACCGGGGGACCCTGTAAAAATTAGAATTCGTAACTTTTTCAGAAATGTATTTATAGACTCAAAAAACATAAAAGATAATTTCCCCCCTCATTTAAAGTATTTTTCAATTGGAACTATATGTCTATCTCTTATGGTTTAGAAATTAGCTATTGGACCAAGGTAAGTGTGGACACCTTGTATAATGCGTCTGTTAGCTTTCAAAACCGGTTCAGATTCAAACAATAGTAATTAACAGATCCATTTGTGCCTCACCCCAATAGCACACAGATATAGTATAATATAGAATGATATCATTAAATATTCACAGTATCGTGAAATATTGTATAAAACTATTTAATATTGCACTCTATCGTACAGCATATTGCTTCTAGTATAATTTGTATTTTGAATTTTTGTTTTTATTCTTTCCATTGTTATTTTGGTAGCTGCTGCATTCGCGGTTTGCTAATACAATGAGTGTGTTAATTTTTCTTAATTTTTTTTTAATTTTTATTGTGTTGTTATTACTTCAATTTATTTTAAGTTCTTTTGATATTTTTTTATATTTCATATTGCTTATAGCCCTTCAAACCACAGAAGATCCGCCGTGTGTATTGATAAGGTCCCCATTAAATCTTTTTGTCTGCGATCAAATATTGGTGTGGCTTTGAAATGTGAAGAGTGGGTTGCACCTGAGTATAGACTCGGGTGTTATCTTAATTATGTTTAAAAATTTCGAGGCTCATCCGGAAAAAGGATATAAACTTACTAACAATATTTTAGAGTAATTCGCAATGTGTCATCTACTGTCGTAAAAGATACGTGAATGAATGCTTCTCCATCAAAGCTAACGGGATATTTTTTCGAAATAAAATTTAAAATTTGAGCATTTCCTTAGACATTTTCCTCAAAAGAAAAAAAAACACCCAAGAAGAATAAATTCAATAAAGGTAGTATTTTAAATTTCTATATATTGTGATAAACTAATCTAAAATATGGCAGTGTATTCAATAATAATATAATAAATATTTTATTTGTTATTATATTTTCTCTGAAGAAATTCTGAAAAGAAGAAATGTACGAAAAATTGTTAATTGTGAAAAAACTGTAAATAAAAGTGCCGTAGTTATCATCAAGTTGAGTGCAATTATTTAAAAGACGGAATTTTTCTTAATTTCAAAATTATTAATATGATCTAACAGACATTATAAACACAATGATGTACTAAAATTATAATGGAAGTAGACCTACTTTACTATATTGTACGACTAAAGTAATTAATTTACTTGATATTGTAGGGCTAAAGTAATTAATTTACCTGATATTGTACGACTAAAGTAATTCATTTACCTGATATTGTACGACTAAAGTAATTAATTTTCCTGAAATTGTACGACTAAAGTAATTAATTTACCTGATATTATACGACTAAAGTAATTTATTTACCTGATATTGTACGACTAAAGTATTTAATTTACCTGATATTGTACGACTAAAGTAATTAATTTACCTGATATTGTACGAAGATTTGATAGTACATCGTTTTGGAGCTGACCCTTGATGTACGAAAGGGAGTATTACTGTATTAACATATATTGTTTTTTATCATAATTATTATGCATAATTCGAATCATTATGCATTATTCCTTATGGAAAAGGTATAAATAATGTGGGATTGCTTATGGTACATGTTTGATTGTTGGGTTACGAAACCTAGCTTTCAACTTTTAGTGGTATTTATTTTAATCTTTTTTTAGTCTTTCTTGGTTTGAATTTTTTTTAAAAATGAGAAAGATTTTATTTATGGCTTAGAACAAGATTACAAATTTCTAAATAGGATTAAAACCAGTTTTTTTTTTCAAGAATCAGGCTTGGGCGTTCAGCAAATATTCGTTACTTCCAGAAAAAGATGATAAAAAGAAAAAAGATCTTCACAACAATTCTTCATCTAACTTTTTTTCTAACAAAAGTTGAAGTTAATATTTCTAATTTTTCTTTTACGGATTAATTTTGAAGTTCTTATTGAAAAGAAAATGCTTGTAGAAGTTTTTATCTTAAAGCTTTATATTCAATTTTAAACCGCGATATATCCTTATGGTGACAGTTTTTGCATTTATCCCCAGTACGATAAAATCGACGAATTGCTTTTTTGTAGTTGATGCTATTTTCGATAATGTTAGAAAACATAAGATTAACACACGATATAGAAGACTAAACGTTGCATGATAAATACTTGCCAATAAATGTTGACATTGGAAAACAAACATATGATGAATCGCCGCGTTCTTAAGACATACCGAAAGAATAATTATATTCCCGTCACTTGAAGATTAAACTTATTTATGTGGTTGTGGCTAGTTATCAGATCTAAAATACACGCATGAATGAGCAGTTCGTTGTTGTTTGAGCATTGTCTTTTAGAAGGATGTAGTATTGTTTGATTGATGAAAGTGTCATCTTACAGTATAAAAATATGAATAATTCAACAATAAAACTTATCAATATCTTAATCACAATCGGCTCCACAGATTAATTTTATAAGTATCAAAAATGAAGATTAGTCTATTTGTTTATTTAAACAATATAATACGACACTGCTAAAGAGTATCTTGGTATACTGACCACAAAGATAACGTCTTGTGAATTAACCAGTGAGCATTATAAAGGTCACTGTAAAACAAAACATGATCTCTTAGTGAATGGTATCTGACATTCATGTCGAATAATTCTGTAAAAAAATGAAACAAAAAATTGTGTCACATTTTTTTTCGTTTCATTTAATAAAGGTAAGAATAAAAAGACAGTATTAGAGATGAAAACAAGTTTAACAGGAGAAATAATCAAGGGAGTTGTGTATAATACGACACTGCTAAAGAGTATCTTGGTTACTGACCACAAGATAACGTCTTCTGAATTAACCAGTGAGCATTATAAAGGTCACTGTAAAACAAAACATGATCTCTTAGTGAATGGTATCTGACATTCTTGTCGAATAATTCTGTAAAAAAATGAAACAAAAAAATCGTGTCACATTTTTTTTCATTTTATTTAATAAAAGTAAGAATAAAAAAACAGTATTAGAGATAAAAACAAGTTTAACAGGAGAAGTAATCACGGGAGTTATGTTTATCGAATTCGTAATAGGATCAATTGACCTAAAAACGACAAAGAGACCCATGAACTAAATGATTTACCAAATGCAAAGAATTCATCGAATGTGTTAGAAAAATTTATATCTTCCCCGAAACAGCTTATGAATTGATTTTTCCTGTCGATATGAATGAGCAAATGTCTAACCTTGATTATTTTTCTTGAATAAAAAAATTCTTATCCCAATGATGAATATTCTCATTTTTATTTGTTTTCAACTTTTTTGAAAAAATATACATGTCGCGTTTCCAAATGTTTCTTTGATAATTTCTGCTAGGGAATTTGTTACCGAACAAGATTAACTCACTGAAATCTCTTTAGATAGAACATAGTAGGTCTTTAATTCTTCAGGTATTACAAAGCACCCTGAATTAGAAAATAAATATTTATATTTACTTTGTATTCAGTTTTCCGAAAACTTAACAAATTTAGTCAACTAAAGGTATTCGATAACAAATTTACAGTAAATTTGTTCCTTGCGAATTATATAAATTAAAATAAATGAAAACTAAAGGTGTTTTAGTGTATCATCGAAACGAATTTGTTCTTCTATTTCTTGTAGTTTCATTTATTATAATCCTCACAATAATAAATTAACGAAATGTTCGCTATCTTTTTTAATTATAATCATTACGCCCGTGTATCAAGTTATCGCATTCAGTATACTTGCTAGAATGCATATAACGAGAAGAAACTGAACATTACACCGGATATCTGAAAGTTCAATTGTTTCACTTTTACTCTCTTTCTATAATGAGATTCAAATGCACGCGCATGATTTCTGCATATTGTTTCTAGTCAAAATGCTACATTTGAATAAATGAAAACTAAAGGTGTTTTAGTGCATCATCGAAACGAATTTGTTCTTCTATTTCTTGTAGTTTCATTTATTATAATCCTCACAATAATAAATTAACGAAATGTTCGCTATCTTTTTTAATTATAATCATTACGCCC
Organism: Araneus ventricosus; assembly: GCA_013235015.1. Classification (NCBI taxonomy): domain Eukaryota; kingdom Metazoa; phylum Arthropoda; class Arachnida; order Araneae; family Araneidae; genus Araneus; species Araneus ventricosus. The sequence continues at coordinate 21,037 of BGPR01011829.1, forward strand.
GTGTATCAAGTTATCGCATTCAGTATACTTGCTAGAATGCATATAACGTGAAGAAATTGAACATTACACCGGATATCTGAAAGTTCAATTGTTTCAGTTTTACTCTCTTTCTATAATGAGATTCAAATGCGCACGCATGACTTTTGCATATTGTTTCTAATCAAAAAGTTACATTTAATTTCCGATCGTAAAGTCACTAATTGAGTTATTGTTTCACCTTTAAAGGAGCAGACACCTCAATTCTGTGATACATGAGGGTTAAATAAAAAAAATGTGCAGTCATAAAAAAATCTGCCACTTGCGAAATTTGGTCTGAATTCTACACAAAAGGACATCAAAAGGGAATGCTGAGTAAGTATTTAACCGCACCCACCCCTCACGATCGCCAGATGTCAAGAAATTGACCTTTAACTGGATTAAAGGGAGGTTCAATGGGCGAGGTAACTCTTAATGTCGTGCTTTATTGCTGCCGGATTTTTTTCCCTCATCCAAATAAAACTCTTAAACGTTCTTGCAGTTTACATCAGCTACTGCAGAAAGTGTATTTTGGACAGACATTGTTACAATCCTGAATTTTGGCGTTCTTAATATGGCAAATGGTTTCGGCTCATATGGGAAGGATATATAAAAATTCCATGAAGGTTTCTAAAAAATATAAGCACAGTAAATGTATTAGAATTTTCGATTCACTTATATATCCAATGGTTTTGATATTCTAAGATAGATAAAACTGGACTTGAAAGTTTTATAGATTTGTATCTTTGCTTCCATATAAATAATCTTTTTTTTAAATTAAATAAAAACCACATTGTTTTAAGCGCCTTTTCAATTATTCTTTTTCAGCAAATTAAATCAAGCAGAAATTAAAGTTCGCAATTTCCCACAATTTTCAAGTATGCTTATTTCTATGATAATTTCTTTGTTTTTAAAGGCATTCTGAAAATATGCTGGAGCATTTAAGAGCTCACGGCTAAACTGGAGCATTAGATTTTGAATTAGTATCTTTATTTATAGAAGAAATTACTGTTTAACCCTGTGAGCCCTATTCCGCCTCAAACCACCTCATTCGACACAGGCCTGACGCAGGCGGTTTCTGGCGCTTGGGTGAATTTTACGGGAGAAAATTAGTTCCTTTCTTTGTTAACAACTAATCGCGCATCGAGGATGTCGTCCCCCTGGAATTTCTGTAGAGCAAGGGAGGATTTCATTCTGATTTCATGAATGAAAATTTACTTCAGTTTTTGAGGCACTTGAATTCTCACTCTAGCAGGGTTCAAAGAGTTAATACATAGGAAATATTAGTATCTGGAAAACAGAAGTAATTTGATATTTGTTACGAAACATGCAGCATACTTCACTTTATTTATGTTGAAAATAAGTAAAAATATACTTATGAAAAAATAAGCTCGGAAATCAATACTTAAAAATTTATCTCACCGCTAGTTCTAACTAGAGTCATTAATAATAAGTTCGTTAAACTTTTTCATACGAGCCATTGGGATTTGAATGAAAAAGTTTAATTTTTATTTTCCAGTTTTAAAAGATAATAAACTAGCACTTAGGAAGTAAAAGTTAACGAAAATAATGAACTCCAATATTAATCTAACTTTAAATGAAATTCATTTTTATTTTATAATGTGCTAACAGTTCCATGAAAACTGAATTCGTGACAATTGGATGCTTATCATTTTGCTGCATTTTCCCTGTAAACTTAGAATATTTTATTAAATATACAACTGTATAGTTTTTAATTGTAGAATGCAGTACAGTTGAAAACTGTATCAAATTGAATTATACAATATGCAATGTTTCATGAGTACAATTTTTAACGAATATCTAAGATGATGAAAGTCAGTTTAACATTCCTTACATAAGAGGAGCTCATTTGGGAGATAGTATACGATATTGGTAAGGCTAAAAACACTGGTATCTTAAAATATTTGATTGATACGAATAACATCCTATCACGATCTTAATTATCACTCCCTTTCTCTAAGAATTATGCACTCAATTTTCTTATACCATCTTTTTCTTTTAAACCATTATTACGTAATTTCGTTGCTATTTTATACGTAACGCAACATTCTTTATTTCAAGCAGTTAAATTCTTAAGCTCTGGACCTCGGATATCAGCTGTCAATAAAACTCGAAGCATGCGATGCCTTCTTGATAATGAGGTCTTATTTTTAGATTCAAAGTATTTGCAAACATTTTCATGCCAGAAACACACACATTCAAAAAATGCACTCGGCTGACATGTAATTAAAAATGCATGCATCAGAATAAAGGTAACAAAGTAACAAAATTTCCATAACAATATTTCGAAGCACGTCCTTTGAATAACTATCAGTATGCAAGAGAGATCAGAAGTCAATTCTATTTTGGCCTCATTCTACCTGAATGTAAGCATGTGAAATTAGAAGTCATCGTTTTCTCTATGAAATCCCACGCAACACTGATTATTCAATTCATCACCGATTCTTCTCGCTTAGATGAATTAGTATGTTACTTAATATAAATTCTTTGGTTTGGATATCTCTTTATTTGGTTGCCAACCAGGGCGTATCACTTTCCTATAAAGTGATTATACACTCAAAATGAACGGCGAATGCCTGGTAAAAGTGATTATTCGCTCAAAATGAACGGCGAATGCCAGGTAAAAGTGATTACAATGTTACAATGATTTTCTAAAAGTGTTATGTAAAATGTTTGTTGTGCAAGAAGCGAACAATTAAAAAATTATGATATTATTCAAGATTCTATTTTTTCGGTACCCATTGTGAGCCGGGTCTACCCAAAGGGTTCTAGAGCATAATGTGGCTCTCCGGAACGCAACATTTATTTATCTTTTCAAACGTAATGGACCTTATGCATGTGACGTCACATCCTCCGACATGTGACCTGCCGGATGCAGCCATTGGTTAGTCTTAAACAGCTGACTCAGAACTGCTTTTATTTCTGAGTCACTTATAGGCCGATCGTTTTGTTTATTCCTCCACAGCTGTTTTTCTATAGTTTCTGTTTTACCTACTCTCGAACCCAAACGGTGCATAAGGTCCATTACATTAAATACAGAAAATACGGAAAATCTATAACAAAACAAATAATTTTTCATGGCAGAAATAAATGCAGTTCTCAACTCAATAAATTTAAATAAGACACAAAAATTAAAACGAACACGAAACAAAATGAAAATATTCACTATCTAAACACAGATTCACAAACACAGTTTATTCAAGGTTAAAATCTCTTTTATTCCAACATTCAGATTTATAGAAATCGCATTATATAACGATAGTAATAATTTCTCGATCATTTTTCTACTCCGAAAATTATTATGAATTTGGTATTCATACTGTGTATCAATTTTTGTCACGAAAAGTAATTCGATATATTGTATAACAACGGATTCGGAAACCCTCCGCGCTTTTGCGCATGCGCCGGGCGGAGTTATTTTCATCAAAATAGGGGGGAAAGTGAAGAATTGAAGGGTGATGTTTACATTTTACTGAGCGTGATCTAACAAAGAACTCCGGAAATGCGCTCATATGACTCATTACCTGACACCTCTTTCCGGTGTAAAATCGTCCAAAAGTGGTAGTCTCGGAATCCGTTGCTGAACTATAATTTGATAATTTTTTCAGGAAAAATTCTCTACCTGTCAAAGGAGAGATGTAAATTAACAGGAAATGAAATTTTGTATGATTCACCGGCCACTGAAATATCCCATTATTGAATCAAATGAAAGTTTGTTCAGTTCTTAGTTCAATTTATAGAGAGCAAACTCTTTCATCTAACTAACGTTTAGAAAGTACTCTAAATTTCCAAAGGCCGGTTGAAAAAGGGAATCTAACTATCCATTCAATTAATTCACCGGCCACTGAAATACCCCAT
>BGPR01011829.1:33317-47074 GCA_013235015.1 Araneus ventricosus
ATCCTTTGCTTATACGTTTCCAAACTGATCCTTTGCTATGCTTCACATCAAATTTTAATAAATTTGAAAACGTATACAGGGTGAGTTTTACCAATTCTGCAAATCGAAAAAGGGCGATAATAGAGCCCATGGGGATCATAAAACACACTATAGAACCCCGTCCCATCTCTAACCGTTTGCAAGTTATGGCGGATAAAATGATTTTGCTAAAAATCGTGAAAAATCCAAATTCAAAAAGTTTTTGGCAGATCTACATTGAAAAAAATACATATTCTGAAAGAGCAGTTAAAGTCCTTTAAGATGACACCGTTTTCATCAAAATACCTGGAATTAAAGCCGAGTTACAAGCGCCCGAAACGTTGGCGAAATGCAAAATCGAATTGTCGCCAAAATCTTTAATATTGAATACCGCAAACACCGTTCAAGCTAAAATCAAATGTCAAATTTAACAAGAACTTGTCCATTCTATCAGCTTTCGAATGAGCCTACCATTAACCATATCAATGTTTTATCTCAGCAGAAATTTAGTCTTTCGTTGGCAATACATCACTGAAATTAGTGTTCGTCGAAATAGACATTTGACAAAAACTCGCCATGAAACGATGGTGGATAAATGAAATGTATGCAAATCCGCCACTATGAACTCTTTCGGATATGCAGATGCGTTCCAACCTATTTGCATATACATTGTGTTCAAAAAAAAATTGGAATGTACTAATGATGAATGTTCCGCTTAACATATATCAGGCTTACTTTTGAAACTTTTTTCATTCTCATTATTCATTTTGATGAAAATACTGATGGGTGCATAATTAGGCATAAAGATTCTACTATAAAAGTAACAGCTTTATAAAATCATAAAATCCATGACACAAAAATTGCAATTAAGTGCATTTTCTTTTGTGCTCAAATTCCTCGTTTTCGATTTAGCAAATTCCCATTGTCTAGTTTCTGAGCTCAAACCTGTTTTACCATAGAAGTGAGAACTGAGGGAACCTGTTGGCAGAGTCATGGATTCAGGACAGGAGGTTTCAGAAGTTATAGACTAGATTCTTTGACATATAACATAACGCCACTCCATGCCCCTGCAACTATAACCATAAGGTTATTTAAGCAGCGTCGCGGTCATGAAGTGGGAGAAAAATCACAACACCCGAGGGGGTGACCTCTCTTAAAACTTGACAATTCTCTACACCGCTGCCTAATTAAAAACGCAACAAGTTTACAAATGTTTACAGGAGAATTAGGATTGGTTGGTTGGTTGGTTGGTTTGGGATTTATTGGCGCAAGAGCCAAATTTGGCCATGCTGCGCCAAACGTACGGTGAAAGTACTTCATATGGTGGGAAGGAGAATTAGGAAGGATTGCTATTGTGCTATACGCTATAAAAATATTTTGGTAACGCAGAGTAAAATAAAACTTTGAAAAAACACAAAATTACACAGTTATACATGAAATAACTGGACAATAATAAAAACTAAATGCATAACATTTAGTTTTTATTATTGTCCAGTTATTTCATGTATAATTGTGTAATTTTGTGTTTTTTCGAAGTTTTATTTTACTCTGCGTTACCAAAATATTTTTATACACAATGATGTAGCGGGTATGCGAACCTGGTGCACGATAATTACGTTATCGTTAGGCGTGAGAGATTACAGAGAACGTGTCAGATCAAGTGTCACACTAGTCATCTGACCACGGCTCAAATAAAGCAAATTCGTCCTTAACTAGCCCTCGTATGGCTTCAAAGCCCACCGTGAATCTAATCAATTCAACAGGCACATATGTTTTTTACCATTAACCACTTAAATGGTTTGTTTCCTCAATTCTCAAATTAGATGACACCTTATATTTTGGAATTGCGGTGCCATTCTAATTCATTTGAGAACCTAAAGGGCAGTTTAAATGTTTATGTATCCCACGATTTTTTGTATCGAATTACATCGTCTGTGAAGGACTTTGTTTCAGTTTTTAAGTTTGAAATTTTGGAAATTCGATGCCCGGAAATTTTCCGGGCATACTGCTTAAGGGGTAAACAGTTCCTTGGGTATGTTTCTTTAATGTATTGTTTCACACCATCAACAGCATATGCTATTTTTTTTAATGTTTATCTTCGAAAGTATTCCAAAAACTCTATACACAGTAAATAGAGAAATATATAGTAAATAATAAAAATTAATGTTTGATATTATAACAATATGCCAGCTTTTGCATACACAAGCGAATACATGTAGATAATTTCCCATCCAGTGATAATTGCTTCTTTCTTGATTGAAAAGGTTTTTATGAAAAGTATAGGTTAAAAATAGAAGTTTCTTTCAAGTTCAATATCAATCAATTAGTCACGCATGCATTTCGCGAGCAAATCTAATATTATTAAATGTTAATATTGTTATATCGTTGTCCAATGAAGATATTTAAATGACATTTCCTGCGGCTAATATTTCAATGACACTGTTTCAAACATTTTGAATGTGAAATTTAAATGATTTGATATTGAAAATTACCCATTTAATTTTCAATGACCCATATTTGATGAATTAGCCTGAGGAGAGATTCGTTCATCCATGAATGCGGCTTTAGTCTTCTCTTCAGTGTATTAGTCTTCAAACTGAAGACAGAATCTCTAATTATTAATACACATATGCTGCGGAATAGCAGTTACAACTTGCATTAAGAGCAATTAGATACGGAAAATATTTATTTTTTCGTGCAGATTTTGATTCCTATCATACAAGGTTGGAAGCTTTCAGACATGACTAAACAATCGTGGGAAAATTCTTTTCACGGCTGTTGTGGGAAACGTTGTTTTATGAAAAAAAATCATTTTGAATAATTCGAAAAAGGCTTCCGTAAAAAATAAAGCGTAAACTAGGTTTAAAAGTTTGCGACAAGATTTTAATGAAATTTGTTTAACTGATGTCCTTTGTACCTTCGTGCTTACGTCTCAATTTTTTTAATTATGCTTAAGCTTTCAGCTGGCGCGCGTTTGCAAGAGATACTTGAATTGTGCATCATATTACATATTTATACCGTTATTTTACATATTTCAGTGCAATTTTATTTATGAAAACTTTGTTTACTATTAGGCTAATAAATACAGATAACATAAATAAAAGTTGCATTTATTTTTGTAAAATAACACTGTAATACGATGCACAATATGTCGTAAATTTGCGTAAGCGCGCCCGCTGGAAGGTTAATTGCTTTTTAACCGCTTAACTTAACAGCCCGAGAATACTCGTGCATCGAATTATCGAAATTTTAATCTTATAAACTAAAATTGAATCATAAATTAGCTTTATAATTTGACAAAAAAAATGTGTAGGATCTATAAACATCTTAAGTATCCTATGCCTTCTTAGATGAATGAAAACGACAGCCCCTTTCCAAAACAGGAGGGGTCATCTTATTAGATAGCAAAGAAAACTATTCAGTTAAGTGGTTAAAATTCAAGTGAAACTGCATCTCACCAAAAAGAAGATCTTTAAGAATTAAAACTAAGTTGTAAGCAATAGTTGAGGATTCTAACTTTTTCAATGACAATTTCTCTTTACCTTAGCAGTATCTAAGCATTCAAAAAGAGAAAAATATTAAGGGGTCTATTCTGGCACCCCCGGTTGGGGTGGGGGCGGGTGGTTTTTGGCGGCACCCCCCCCCAACCGGGGGTACCAGAATAGACCCCTAAATTTCTTTAATTCAGTGTAGTTGGAGTGCTGAATTTTTAAACAATTGAATAACATTCGGAAATTGGAATGTGAAACATATCAGTTTCAGTATGTGTGAACATATCAGTTCTGTCAGATATTTATGCTTTAGAAAGGGTTTCATGTTCCAGTGACATTCGAAATTACTAGCATTGTCCTTAGAACAGTTTCGAACAGGACCTCTTCGAATAACTCACCCTTAATCCCGCGAATAGGAAGCATGGTAGCAGAGAAGAGATGAAGAACATCAGAATGAAAATTATTATTTTACCGCTGAATTTGTTTCATTTTATACGGTATTTTTCTAGATAAACTTACGTTATTGTAAAAAAACAAGTCATCTTTCGATCCATAGAAACTTAAGCCTTGTTTATTTGGCTATTCTTTGATTATAAATTAAAATAATTGCTTGACACTTGCTACACTAAGTCCAACTTATTGCAAGGGATGGGTGGAACTGATTTTTGAAATACATTCCTATGAAAACGACGACTCTATTTTGCATAAAAAGTGCATTTTTTACCAGTCTAGAATAAAATAAGCACTTTCCTTAGAATAAAATGTTAGATAAATAGAAGACTGCTGTTAAGGGCATTTGTTAAGAATTTCAGTGGTTACACGAATCATGAAATTGTATCATATATTTTAACAATTGAGAACAATGTAAATTATGGGTTTTTTTTTATATTTTAAATATTTTTCATCACTAATTGTATGTCTTTAATTTGTCGTAAATTATTTTACGTTTACTGGTGGTGATTACAGGCACCAAAAGTCAGTTTTTACGAGATATTAAGAAGCGAAGACCTAAAGGAGAGCATGCATTATAGCCTAAATGTTGTTTTGTATTTCGTGCTTTGAAAATATGCGCCATTTGCTGATATAAAAAAATCCCTTTCGGAAAGCTGGACGGCAAAGGTAGATTAAATTACGTTAATATTACAAAAGTAATGAAATAATACATACTAATCAATACAGACATAGCCAATGACTTTATTGTTTCCACTCATTGCAATATTTACGTCGTGATTCTGTTTTCATGACATTTAATTTTTTATTCTATCAAGGTTTTAACATTCTACTCAAAAGGTTATGCTAGATTTATTGGTCAGTAAATTTGCCAGCTTTTTATATATTCCAACATAATCATTCAACAGGTAGGAGTCATAAAGAAATAAACATCCCAGCAGTGCAAATATCCCCTAGATAACATTAAGCCTGCCTATCTGAAACAGTAGCAAGAAATCGACAATTGACACGAACGAAGAACGACTCTAGATTTAAAAATTAGTTTATTTAATCTAGGTTACCATATAATTGTGCGAACATTACTTTGTTATATGCTGAAATCACATGACATGAAACATTTAAACACTACTAGAATGGGCTCATTTAGAGAATTCCCTAGTTACAGAGATAATAGTCACTAAATTCTTAGCATATAAGATAATAAATTATTAAACATTGTAAGTGTCAAATTTAATACGTGTCTTTAAAGGATAGGATAAATTTAAATCTCCATCGACAGTTAAAAGAAAATACTCAGGCAGAAAACCCCAAAACAATTTTAAAGTTAGTGAAATATTTTTCTATATCAAAATGGATAAAGGGAACTCTTATTGAAATATCTATCTTTTTTTCACTATTTTATATTCAATTTACAAAACAAAGCCGCCATGTTTAGTTAAATATCAAATTAAAGAAATCTGTCAAATTAACTATTAAAATTATCTGCTTGATTATCTGTTTGATTAATTAAAATTATCTGTTTGATTAATTAAAATTAGCTATTTACTTAATAAAAATTAAATATTCAATTAATTGTGAAGAAATCTTCATTAGAACCTTTTAAATGTCTCATAGTATTTGCCAGCAATCTTAATCTTATAATTATCTAATAATTATCTTAATTTCAATAAACGTCATTGTGGCTATAAGTATGCTACACATTTCCTCCTAAACCACTGGACTGATTTCAACCAAACTTTGCAAATATTTTATTTAAGACAGAAAGATCACCTTCAACTTTTCAAAGTCCAAAAGTTGCTTAAAATTTCAGTTAATTAAAAATTAAGCAAGGCGTTTTTCCGCGATATCTTTGGAAAATATTATCTCAGGAAACTATTTTTACACCATATTAAACTTTAAAATATTAGCTTGTCAGTGACAAAAATTTCATTTCCATACAATTTGTTTCTCTTATTATAATATTTTTTTCAAAATTAATTTTATACAGAATCCGTAACAATATTCTTTATCGTTGAAGAACAAGAATAATACGAAGAACTGTTGCCAGAATACATTAACAGAATTCTGGACGAATGCTAAAAGAACATTTTAAAAGTAGGCGAATAACAGTTTATATCAGGACAAACTATTGATTTGATTTATTTTCATGCTTTAAATTATTGAATTATTAATTAGTTAATTCAATTGTTTCAAAGTATTCATTAAAACCTTTATTTTACTTTAGTAAATGTTAACAAAATTTGAAGTACCGCTATAACAAATAATAATGTATGGAGAAAATGGCTGTTTTTAAAAGTCGTCTGGTTCAATTGATATTCTCATTTTAATTAAAAACGTTTCAGATCAGAAAAAAAATTTGTGCACTATAATTTTTATGCAATAGTACTTTTTACATTAAAAATATTAGACATGAAAGCAGAAGAATCTGGATTAAAATCCGGATCAAAACCAGGTATATCAGCTTGTTTACCGAATAAAAAGTGGAAGTGAATGCGGCTTATGGGAGCTCATAACTTCTAAGTAATTCTTGCTGTCCAAAAACTTTCATTATAAAAGTAGTTTGTTATGATAAGGTGACAATTCCCTTAATTGAAATTTTGCTTCTATCTTCAATCGTAACGGAGCTATGGGAGGGACAAAGATAAGATAAAAGACAAATTGGGGGTGGGTGGGAATTGAACATCGCTTTTCAGCTCATAACCTCGTAGGAATTCTAGCTGTCAAAAAACTTTCAATATAAAAGATGTTCGTTACGATTTGGTGATAATTTGCCTAATTGAAATTTTCTTTCTTTTGTCAATCGTAACAGGGTAATGGGGAGATGATAAGTTTAGGGGGGAAAATTGAATATCGCTTTTCATCTCAAAACTTCTAAGCAATTCTAGCTGACAAAAAAACTTTTAACATAAAAGTTGATCGTTATGATAAGGTGATAATTCGCCTAATTGAAATTTTTTTCTATCTTTAGTCGTAACAGAGCTATGGGGAGATGATAAATTGGGGGAGGGGATTGAAAATGACTTTTTAGCTCATAACTTCTACGCAATTGTAGCTATCAAAAAAGTTTAAATGCAAAATTTGTTCGTAATGATAAGGCAATAATTCGCCTAATTTGAATTTTCTCTCTATTTTGAATTGCAAAGGAATTATGGGAAAATTAAAATTTCCACCCCTTTTGAACTGGATAGCTCATCAACGAACTCGACCGAGATTTTCACTATCCTTACAACATATACCAAATTGGTTAAATTTAAATCCAAATTACTCCAGTTATCGTGTTCACTAGATAAAATGGGAAAAAGCGTTACACACATATATATATACCTATATATACATATAAACTTTTTAACGAACTGTGGTTTGGGGTTCTAGGGGTCATGATCGGTGAAGATATGCAGAAATTTTCTGGAAGTCGTATCATGAGAACCATTGCAATAGGTAGACTTCCTATAAGGAATCTACTTAAAAAAGCCTTCAGATTTCATTTTCCTGTTGATATTCCGACCTACAACGCAGCTTCTCTAAGATATCTGTAGATACATCGAGTATCTAACACTAACAAAGGCAGCAGAATTAATTGGAGACAGGTTAATTATCTTGGTTGAGATTGAGATCCAGCAATTTGTAAAGTGTCCATTGGTAATGACTGGATGTTTTCATGATAATAATAATCAATCTGTGCTTCTAAATTATTAGTTACTTAAATTAGGTTGATTTATATCAGAAAGTTTTGAAAATTTATAAAATCTGCCTTATCTCATGCTGAAAATAAATACCCCATTTTGATTTTTAATTTTCAGGCCTGTTCATCAAAATTCTTTCTCCGGCCAACCATTTAAACGCCGAAAAATATTTCAGGTCGATTCATAATTTTTCTGATTGAAAAGTTCTTAAATAAGTATCACTCAGTTATCTAAACAATACCTTATATTTTTTAAATCTGATGTTGCAGAGGAAACAAGCTCTACAATAAGGAAGTACACAGAAAATACGGAACTGAAAATTGACTTCAAGATAGAAATTCATTTGGAAAGTTGAAAGGAAGGCGTAATGTGAAAATTCTGTAGGAGAAAAATGTCATGTTAAGATTAGTAACGGCATTATTTTCAAGAATATTATAATGACAAAGACACCTTATGCAGGCCATGCACTTCAAAGGAATGATGTTAATAATTAAGTCGCCCTTTCTCTGAGGAAGTGTTGCGCTCAACAATTGTCATTTCGTACGGAAAGAGCGAATTAAGCATCTCGAAACTAACCTCATTATGTAGCATCTGTTAAAAATAGCTATTCTAATGATTATCATTATGCCTTTAAAAATCAAAGCTGTCTTTTTACATTTCATTAGAAAGAAAAGCAGAAATCATACTTTTCATGAAAGGAAACTCTAATTCATTGTTTTAAAAGTGTAATTTATAAAAAACGTGCTCGCAAGGCATTTGGCACCTAAATTACTACTCTTAAATAAAGGATCGTCACTTTTTTTCAATGTCATTGCGCCATGTTTGTAATAAACTTTTGTTATGAAAATATATAACTAGGTGCTAAACAGGAAAACATTCTCTCTGGATTACTGTCTTTCTTTCTAGTTTCTTCTAACAATGTCTGCTTTTCTAGGTTACATAAGTATACTTATTGTTCTTCATTAAATGGAATATAAATAATTGAAAAGCAAGGCAAAGAAGCCTCAGTAAGCTTTTTTCCCTGAAGTTGAATGAAACCATTTGCTGAAAAAGGATACATCTAGAATAGGCTAATTTCAGTATCCTTCAAAGTAAATTTGGACTAGACAGATGGTTTTACACTGCAATATTTCGTCTGAATCTGAAATCAGTGTTCATTTTTTATATCCTGGGACATAAAACTAGAAATATAATATAAAACAAACTATTCCACGATTTGCTTTTACTAATCCTTGAATTAGTTTTCACGCACACATGTTTATTTAAATTTACTTGATTTTATGTTTGTAAAGAGTTGATTTGTCAATCTATTTTCACTTTCCATCTGGATGTAGTGGGAGTTTGGAATTTACTTGTTTCTGTGTTTGTAAAGGAGAGTTTGTGTCTATTTTCCTCCGCATTTGGATCTTAGTGGGATTTAGAATATACTTGTTTCATGTTTGTTAAGGAGGGGATTTGTCGTCTATTTTCCTCCTTACCGGATGTGTTTGAGAGGTTTGCGTTACTTGTTTCACATGTTTTATTTAAGAGGGATTTTTTTGTCATCTATTTTTTCCTCCACTTCCCTGATGTGAGGTGGGGTTTTGGAAATATACTTGTTTTCATGTTTGCTTAAAGGGAGTTGATTTTGTCGTCAATTTTTCACTCCACTTCCTGGATGTGTTAGAGTTTTAGAGATTTACTTGGCTGTGTTTACGTAAAGGGGATTTTAATCATCCTATTTTTCCTCCGCTTCGGATGTGGTATTTTTGGGGAATATACTTGTTTTCATGTTGTTGGGGATTTATCATCTATTTTTTCCACTCACTTCGGATGTGGTAGGTTTTGAAATATACTTGGGCGTTTTGTTTTTATCATCCAGGCACTCGCTCACTTCCCCAACCATAATAGAAAATATCAAAATGGTACACCATGACCCACGTGTGGTAAAGTGGTTATCATCTAACACCTGGTGTTTATGGTGCCCAAATTGCTGGTACATGTTTTTTTATCCTCTATAATATTTTATTTTTTGACTTTTCCTTCCGGATGGTAGAGTTTTGAAATTTACTTGTTTCATGTTTTGTGAGGGATTTTGTCATCTATTTTTCTAAAAATAAAAGCTACCGGATGTGAGGTAGGTTTGAAATATACTTGACTTTCATTGTTTTTTGTTTAGAAGTTTGTCATCTATTTTTCCTCACTTCCTTCCGGATGTCCGTAGGTTTTAAGGGTTTTCAGTAGCTGATTCAGTAAATGTATTCTCAGTGTACACTGTTTATTCAAGATTCATTTCTCATCAAATTAAGAATCGACTGGTTTATTTAAATGTGATTTGCAGAGCAGATGGCGCCCGCCCTGGTGAATATCAAGAACAGGTGAATTCCAGGTGTTGTATTTATAATGCATTTATAAATCAAAGATTAAAATGGTAGAGAGTAACTAAAAGATAAAATATTATGCTTTGTAGTACACTAATAAATGAGTATTTTAAAAGGCTATTTTGAGTGATTTAAATAGGGACGTTTTTTGGTATGTTGTTAGAGCGACACTTGTAACTAATGTAATTGTTCTAAAATGGGGGGTGCACTCAAACTAGAAGGTGGAAACGCATTGGCATTCATGCTAAAAGAGATAGTCAGAATGGACAGTGAATTTAGTCAAATTTGATACACATGCCTGAATTCTGTTGTGAAATAAAGACCATGGGCTAAAATTTCATCCAGCCAGCCTCATTTTGATTTCTCCAGGGGTGTCGGCTCCTGTTATGTGTAATCTGGGGGGTGCTGCTGGCACTAACCGTATTCTGCATAGTAAGGCATATTTGTATACTTATGATTTTTGAGAGAGCATTTTCATTAACTTTTGATTACTTTTTTTATGTTTACAATGCGGATAGGCAATATAATAGTTTTTCTTCAAGTTTTAACGTATTTTGCAATTTTATTGGGGCCTTCGCGCCCTTGGGATCCCAGTTGGAAGGTGGCCCTTGTGTTTGCTTTTCTCTTGTTTTGGTGTTTGTTTGTAATTGTTCTTATATTTTATTTGTTTGATTACGATGTACTTAGATGGATTTTATTGTTTTCCTGAATAGGTGGGGACCACGGGGACTCATTTTTTTGTCTCTTTTGTGGGTTTTTTTAGCATTTTTTTAAAATTTTGTGCCTTTGTTGTGTGTTTTCTTTCACTGGTGTGTATGCTGTACTGAGCTTGTGCTTTTTATTTTGCTCTTTGGTTACATGCTAGGGGGGGGCTCTTCTTTTTTAAGTGTTTGGAATGTTTTAATTTTGGTTTCCAGATCCTGTGATATAAATCAAACAAGAGAATTTAATTAATTTATATAGTTTTATATAAGTTTAATAATATCTATTCAGTGGCATACTTTTTAATTGATTTTTATCTCTTGTGTGTTTTTTTATGTTACTTTATTTATTTTGATTTGTTGTCCCTTTTTTTTTGTAATGTTTGTCATTTTGTAGTCATGTTTATGTCCATATCATATTGCTATTTTTTTGTATTGCTTTTTTATATTTCCCCGCCAGTCTACTAAAGAGATATACACTTACCACTGGATTGGTGGTTCGGTCAGGGTTCAAATAAAATTTCTTCAATGGGTAAGAATTATTTTTTTATCGTCGTTAGAATAAAGAGCTCAAAGAAATTTGTTTTTGGTTCACGTTTCTATTCATTACTATATTTATAAAATTAACACAGTTGTGGTTAAATAGTAAAATGACATTCGTTACAGAAATAAGAATAGCATTCTTAGTAATTAACAAGGAAAAAATGTTATGGGTGTAACTATTTTTTTATAAAAGAGCGCATCATGAATACCTATTATTATTAATCACTAAAATTTCTTAAAAGAATAGATCGTTTTCTTGTTTTATTTCCTCGAAGAAGGATCAGGTGATTGTAATCTTCACGCGGAGGCGGTGCGAATTTTATCCATCGATTTTAATGTTAAAATGTTCAAATTCTGACGTAGTGCTTATGTAATAACTGGGGTTATGAGATGAAAGGGATTAAATTTCCATTCTACATCTATCTAGAATTATTAATTTTTTAACTTTTAATTTTTTGATATCTTTTTGTTAGAATTATTTCACTCATTACTTGGTGGCATCTATCTAAGGTATGCAGGTGAGCTTTAAAAGATATGAGGAATATTATGCTCAGAATTCTTGTGGGTGTACGTGGTCTATGATCAATAAGCAGGTTAAAATGAAGAGCTCTTTATTTAAAATATTCCAGAAGTAGCTTCAGAGTATTAAAACAACGCTGAAATCACGAGCAAGTTACCGATGAAATCTCTCAGCTCAGGCTCGAGAGTTCTTATCGGCTCATGGCTTGCTTTAGTCAAAGATCCATTTAACTCTTCTTGTGACAGTTTGCTTTTATATACTTTTTTTAACAGGGAATTGACTTCGGTACGTGGGGTGATCTCCCAGAAGGTTCATGGATCGGTGGGAAATGGATGAAGAGAGTTCAACGATCCTTCTAAATTCCTTTTTGTCCATGGATTCATGTAGCTTCATAGGATGTATGCAGAATGGGTTTACATGATCCTGTCATGCAAGATCATAGATTTATCAATAGAGTCCTTGGGGTTTGTTGTTGACAAGATTAATCAGGGGAACAACTTTATAGCTTTGTATTAATACTTACAATACTCTGTCAGAATTTTGTCCTTGAAACGGACCGTTTCTTGATTTCGAAATTGATGCTTGATAAATAATGAATCCAGTTAGTATAAGATTTACAGATTTTTGGTGGTCCGTCCAGGAAAGGTTTTGGGATCATATTTGTATTTTTTGAGAAAAATTTTTCATTATACATTTCATCAGCATTTATAATAAAATTATCAACAAAGATCCTTTTACGTTGCACGAAATTTCGGTATGATGATAAAAAAACTTTATTTTCAATTCGATTTTATTTATCATTGAATTATCCTTCATTTTCATATTTATTTTCAAGAGCTTTGAAGCACGCGAGGAAATTTTCCGCTGTGGACAAACGTTTAGGAAGGCCTCTAATGTCCGGGAACTGTCGACTTCGACAGCTTGTCCTTTCAGGAATAAAATTATGGTGCAGGAAGCCACAGACTGTAACTGCGCGTGTGCAGATTCAGTGCTGCAGATGCACGCAGTTCTGGTTATTTATGAATTCTTTTCCCTTTGCACTTATTCTTCGGGTAGTGAAATAAGATGAGGAACTTTGTTTTCTGCCTCAGATTGCCTCGCATTTCATTTCTTGAGATCAAAATCGGTATGATGTAAAATTTCGTTAGATTGTTGATGGATTTAAATATTACGAGAATAAAAGGAATTGATGGGGTACAGTATTGGAGGTTGGGTGCTGCGGTGCCAGTCCCTACACGACCCGCACCTGATTTTGGGTTATCGTGTTCACGTGTTCTGGGCAAGCCTGAGAAATATCCTTTGTTGGTTTCCTCAGACTTCAGTTGGTTATTAGACCACACTAAGTTTCTGCCCATCCTATCTTCTTAAATTTTTGGGTTATCGTGTTCACATGTGTTCCTGGAAAGTTGAGTCTCCTTTGACGGGTTTCGTCGTCCAAACTTTGGAAGGGAATCCGGTGTAGAAACCACACATGCACCTAGAATTTCGTCAAATCTAACTTTTTTTTAGATTTTTGGTTATCGTGTTCATGTGTTCACAAGCTTGCAGGAAGGGCTGAAATCTCCTTTGATGGGTTTCTTCTAAAAGGAATCAGGTCATGAGAACCCACATACTAAATTTCGTCCATCTAACTTTTAAATTTTTGGAGTTATCTGTTCCTTGAGACCAAGGTACAAAGAGAGACACAATTCCAAAAAAATGTTTCTTTTCAGCCTCAAGAATGTCCTATAGGGTGTGGTTATCAGGAGAATCTCAAAGGATTGGGGAATTTTTAGCGATAGCCATATGTTCTCCTTCTATGCTTTGTATACAAGAGAGTATAAATATTCTATGTAAGCAATACCGTTGCTTTTAGACCCGCATAGGAGTATTAAAATAATAATGTTTAGAAATTCATGAGATTTTTAAGAGATATTATGCACATGATCTTCTGATATGGATACAAACTATACAGGTCCGAAGTTTTCTCTCCTAGTTGCGTTGTTCAGGTC